>VDFB02350882.1:0-16966 GCA_007258455.2 Sequoia sempervirens | reverse complement strand
ATTGATCGAATCTCTGTAGATGGCTCCTTAGTGGAGAATTAGGGCGTGATAAGGGATCATTTTTTTCAGTACTACAAAGTTCTTTTCTCCTCGGATGGGGAGAAGGCTTCTACTAACTTTGCCAGAGAGTACATTCAGAAAATTATTCCAAAAAAGATTAGTGATGAGGTGGCTTTGGACCTTGGGAGGGAGGTAACTCAGGAGGACATTAGAAAGGCTATCCTTTCCCTCAAAGATGACAAATCACCTGGGGCTGATGGTTTGCCGGCTGAGTTCTATAAAACTTTTCTGGAATGGGTTTGTGAGGATTTGTACTGGGTGTATAAGGGGGCCTTTGATATAGGCTCTCTTGGCAGCAAGATCAATAAAGGGATTGTCAAACTCATCCCAAAGGATGGTGACAGATCCCTAATGAAGAATTGGAGACCTATCACTTTGCTTAATGTTTCATATAATATTTTAGCCAAAGTGCTGGCTGATAGAGTTGCTCTTGTGCTCCCCTCCATCATTAACTCCACTCAGATTGGTTTCATAAAGGGCAGATATATTTTTGAAAACCTGATTACCAGTTGGGAAGCGATGAACTGGGCGAATGTGACAAATCAAAATGCTGCCATGTTGCTTTTGGATTTTGAAAAGGCATATGATAGGATTGAATGGGACTTTTTGTTTTTGGTCTTGCAAGCTTTTGGATTTCCAGATCCTTTTTGTCACATGGTCAGAACACTTTTTCGGGATGCCACTGCCCAAGTGGACATCAATGGCTCTCTTACATCGGCAATTCCTCTTGAGAGATCGTTAAGACAGGGGTGCCCTCTTGCTTCGGCCCTTTTTGTTATTGCTTCTGATGCTCTTCATTATGTTTTACGGGATAACACATTGGTTCCAAAAGTGAGAGGTATTCAATTACCAGATGATAGTGAACTTCTTAATTTGCAATTTGCTGATGACACTTCCATTCTGTCAATCCTAGAAGAGGTTAATTTCACTAATTTGATGGCGAGTTGGAAATATTTTGCTTAGCATCTGGGGCTAAGCTTTCACCCTCAAAATCTTGGCTTTTAGGTTGGAAGGACAGACCCCCGGATTGGCTCAGAAAATTTGGGATTCAATGGGGTGGTCCCCAGAAACTTGTCAGGTATCTTGGAATACCCTTTGCAGTTGATCCTGATCTAAAAGAAATGTGGCACTGGATCAGAGATAAAATTGAAGGTAAAATTGCTAAATGGAATAGACAATTTCTATCTCTTGCTGGTCGCATACAAATTTGTCAAAAGATTCTTTCTTCTTATAGTGTCTATTTTGCCTTTGTCTGGTTTTTTAACTCTTATCAAATTAATGAGATACAGAAAAAAATAAGGGCCTTTCTCTAGTCGGATGGTAAGGGGAAGAGAAAGAAGCATATGGTTAAATTTGAATGGTGTACACTAGATAAAATCAACGGGGGTCTGGGATTAAAGGATCTAAGGCTACAGGGCATTGCCTTAGCTGCCAAATGGGTGATTGGGGCTCTTGAAGGGGGAGAGCCATGGAAAGTTCTTGTCAGACAGAATATGATTAATGCTGTTCCTAAACATGCAAAGACATGGAGGGCTCTTCCTCTTAGTGATATTTTGAGTAGTGAACACAATATGTTACCAGCAGGGTCCAAGGTATTTAGGACAATTTGGAAGGCCTGGGATGTGATGAAGAAGCATCTAGTCAACCATCATTTCACCAAGGGGGATTTTGGGGTTATACAGGGACACAGATCTGTATGGTGGAATTTAAGGCATAATGGAAAACCCTTGGCTCTTCTTCAGGGGTGTTTTGCTAAAGGATGGGCCCAGAAAGGTATCCACTCCTTTAATGATGTTTTTAAAGATGGCAAATTGATAAACTGGAATGAGCTGACTACTAAATTCAATATACCTCCTACTAATTGGAGAACCTATACTATCCTTAGAGAGGCCTGTAAATGGCTTAAGTTCCCTGTGATTTCCAAGATGAATGATAATCAATTCAAAGATTTTCATTGGAAGAATGGCACTAACATAAGAAGGGCTAAAGTCAGAGAATTATACACCATGTTAACGGATCACTTGGATATGACTGAACATTTAAACCAAATCTGGAACTTACAATGGAATAAAGATCAATGGCAGAAAATCTTTATCTTTAACTGGTCAAGGCAACTTGAAGCTAAAATTGCTTGCTTCAGATGGCTTCTTATTATTCATAAACTCTCATTCAAAAGTAAACCAGATGATATTGACATATGTAGCATCTGTAAAGTTCCTGAGACAATTCATCATATTTTTTTTGGCTGTATCTTTGCAAAAGAAATTTGGAGAATTTTCTGTGATCAACAAGATGTATCGGGGAATGATGGACATCCTCTCCCTGCAAAAAATTTGTTTAACCATAACATAAAGATGGGGAAAGTTGCTGCTTTATTTTGGCTTTGTCTTTCTTCTAGCATTTTGTGGTTCATCTAGAAGGCTAGAAATGAGGATTGTTTTCAAGGAAAGAGGAGGTTGCTTACTGAGTCTTCTAGGAGACTCATTTTCTACACTATTGCTATGCAGGTTTATTTCACTGTGTCCCTTTCAAAAGATAAGTTTTGGAGCTATTTGGAGAACACTCAGGTTACTACTGGTATTATGGAGGACAGGTATGGACAGTTATGGCCGGAGGGACATCCAGGGATTGAGGTTTTCAGGGAAATTCTTTAGGCTTTCCGGCAAGACCTTGCTGATGCGCAGAGGAAAAAGGATGGGAAGTTGGTACATACAGGGCAAGTGGTTAAGGAGGGTCTGGCTGTTGCAGAGACTTTTGTAGCTCCGAGTGGTGGTCAAGAGGCATCCTAAACTGCTCTTTATGATTATATCCTTTTTGTCTATTTCTGGTGCTTACAACTCTATACTGTGATATATTCTATTATGGTTTTTTGTATATTTCTGTTTATGTTGTAATTGCTACAGGCTGATACACGGTGGTGCTTGGACTCTGGATATTCCTCTTCAGGGGACTCCTTTTCTGATAAATGTTTCTGGGTAGTTAGGGGGGCTGTTTTTCGCACTTGGGGCTGTGCTTCTTTGGGATTTCTGTTCTGCAATGAGGGGATTTCTGTTCTGTTCTGTTCTTTGGGACTGCTATGAACTCGTTGCTGCTGTGATTGTATTCTTTGCTCTTCTTATACATAATATAATTTTTTTTATTAATATATTAGAGAGAGAGAGAGAGGGAAAGAGAGATATGTCAATAAATTAATAATTGATAACAACAATATCAATATGTAAGTAAATTACGAGAGTAGTACTATAACAGCATAAGAAATGTCATTAAAGCATTATAAAATTTATCCCAACAATATCAAACATAATAAAACCATGGTCTATCAATATGAAATATCCAAATGTCTCAAACATGTATCCAGAAGTCTCAAAGTTCAAACATGAAAATCAAAATATTAAATACAACAATCTATGAAATTAAGGCTCATTTGGGCTATGAATATCCAAAGACTTAGAACTATCTAAGTCACTATCATCCTTTGGCAAGAGTGGAACTAAAAGATTTAATATTTAGTCTTTTTCAGACTTTAGCCCAAACAATTAAAACATTAAACAGTTGGTGGGCCCCGCGCGAAGGAACTAAACCTTTAAAAAATCATTTTTTAATTGTTTTTTAATATATTTTGACTTGCAGCCTGCAGGGGACGGCTAGCCGTCCTCGGTATAGGGAACCGTCCCCAATCCGTCCCCAATCCGTATCGGGGGACGGGGAAACGTCCCCAAAGTGAAGGAAATGCTTCTTGGCGTTTCCGATGGATTTTGCATTTTCGGGGACGTCAGGGGAACGTCCCCTTTGCGTCCCCTCATCCCCGGGATGGTAGGGGACGGGGACAGGGGTTTTTGGGGCAGGGGACGCGTCCTCGTGTAACCTTGCTTTGACATCCTTGCTGTAGTCGCTAGGCTTAGAAGTCTTCTAAAATCTGTCTGTGCATTAATGTAGGCTATTAAATAGTTGATCATCCATCTCTGTTAGGTTATTAAGTTTGGGCATGATCCTTGTTTGCTTGGCACTAGGTAATACATTAAGTTTTCAGATTTATTTGATAAACACTAAAGTTGATCAATAATCAATTTTTGCAAATTATTTATTATATGTGAGCTAGATTTGTTACTTCGTTTTTGTTTACTTCCAATTGCACCAATTTGAATCCTTATCATTGTTAAGGGGTTTTTAGTGGGAATTGCATAGATTAATGAGGCTTCCTTTTTTCCTTTGTTGTTTGAAATTTGGAGCCAATGCTATTCATGTCAATCCGTGAAAGTCTACTTTCAAATTAGGATGGGCATGAGGCTTATGGGTTGAGCATTGGAATAAATATTGTCATTTTGAGGTTTTCCTAATAATTGCCCCTATTGCAGGCTGTATTGTAAAGTGCCTTGCCAAATCTGTTCCAAAAACACTAATTTTCTGCCTTTGGAATTTTGACAAACACTTTGCTTGCAACGTCCAACTTGCTGATAATAAGTTTCAGACTGCTTTGCTTTGTTTTGTCTTGATGCAATGATGAATAAATGCTTGTAAATATCTTCTAAAACGACTATGCAAAAATCTAAAATGAAGATGCAACTCTCTTTTTGTGTTTTCAAGTGCATATAAATGAATTTCTAAATGCAAATGCACACCTACAGCCAAGAGGTATTTTCACAAACACTTGGCATACATACTAATTGAGAGAAATGTAATTACATAGAAGAAACATTTTTACAAACACTTCTCATGTAATTTCCCTAATGCCAATAACCATCTTCAGCACTATGACATTTCTACAAACATTTAGCATGCAAACTAACATGAGGGAATGAAAGCTACAGCTAAGGCAATTTGTCAAACATTTGTTATGCAACCTTAGAACTCCCTTTTATATTGATGCAAAGATGAGTACAAAGACTTGCCAAGGCTCTTGACAATCAACTACAATATTCAACAAGACTGAAACCAAATAATATGACTGAAATTACATTGCATCAGCAATTATATATTGCTTCCTATATGACTGAATGCAATCTGCCTGAGTGTACATCAGAATTTTCCATTACAAATTCACTGACATAATTTTGTCTTACAATGCTAATAGCAGATTACCATATACAATGCCTTCCCTATGACAATTACTAAACTAAATGCAAGTATAATGAAGTTGATAAAACCTGGGAAGTATGACAGCCACAACTAACTTGCTTGATTCACTTGAATGAGCTGGAGTTTGTCTTCAAACTGCTGTGTCTTCCTTCCTATACTCAAGGCGCCTCCAATGCACAATAACTTGGAAATTTTCCAGCCTTCATAACCAAAATCACCCCTTCATAAGAGGGCTGCTCCTGCTTGCCTGACAATATTTTAGAAAAATAAATACAGCCTCTAAGCTCCTCGAATTTGTTATGAAAATGATTGCCAACACCAAAGGAAGCAATCCCTTGAGTGCCCACAAAATTATATCTCCTTATTGAAGAGCAACGAATGAAAATGTAATTTTTCTCATGGCTGATCTGCAGACTGAAACAAAATTGCAGACTTCAAATAACTTCCCAAACTCTTCCAAAAATAATTGCAATTAGCACAATCAGAAAGATTGAAGTATCTTCCTCCACTATCCAACTAGGGTTGGTGTTGCACAACCGAAATTGGCACTTAACCAGCTAGGTTTGGTCTTTCACAAACGAAGACTGGAAATCAATAAGCTAAGCATTCAGCTTCAGTAGTGTAGTAGAAAAGTGTTTGCAACTCAAGATGTCCAAATGCATAGCCCAAGCCTCTTTTTATACTTTTTCAACCTCATCACCAAGAGACTTCTAGAAGATTCTTGATTATTCCTTAAGTGATTTTATTATTTTATTATTAAGTCATTTAAGTCACTTTTTATTATTAAATTAATTAAATAATAAGTCATCCCTTTTGATATTTTATTTTATGGGAATAACTTAAAAAATAATTAATTTAATAACACCTCTTGATTTAATTAAATCATCAATTAAGCTATCCTCATGAAATATTAATAATTTGGACAACTTAATTAAATAATTTAATTAAATCACAATACCTCCAATTTAGGGACATGACATGTATACAGTAGTTTGCAATCAATGTCACTGTGGTTTTTTAAACAACATTTATCTAAATGTTTCCTATAGGATCATAAGTTTATTTGGTTGAATTTTTGTATTTAAGAAGATCAGAAGTTAGAACAACAGTCATTTTCCCTTCATTTATTAGCAGTAGTTCCATATCAAAATCAAGCCCACCTTTAGCTTTTTGCTCTGCGTAAATTCTATGGTATGATGATATTTATTTTCCGAGTTTGAGATTTCAATTATCTTGATGTAGTTTAAGCTAAAGAAATATTCAAGCTTCAAATTTGTTGTTATGAATTTGAGTTATAATGTTATAAATCTAAGTTACCGGGTCCTTCTGTTTTGGCCCCTGTACCTGGCAAAATTCGGTTCTGGTTCTGGTTCAGTTCGGGCCCTCCTTGGGTTTGGCTAGGGTTCCTCCCTGGGTCCCTGGTTCTATATGGGTCCTTCACAGAGAACCTGGGGGCCCAGGGAGGAACCTTGGCCAGATTCAGGGAGGACCCATGCATTTATTCATACTAGACCAAAGGAGATTTCTTACAAGATTTGTCATAGATATGGCAAATTTTTCCAAATAATATTTCACACATAAAATTTATAAGCACCTGTCCATAAAGCCACTTGACACGTACCAAACAAAAGAGCTTATCTACTGCTGTATTTTTATAACTAACAAACTTATATACTGCTATATTCATATAACAAACAAAAGAGCTATAATGCCATATTCTTATTAAATAAGCGCTGTAAATGTTCATTTACAATGAAATTAATTTTAGATGTGTCAAATATTTTATGGAAACCCTCGTTTTGCAGCTCTTATTAGCAAAAGCAGTACTTAGTTTATGTTCACATAAATTACAATGGGGTTACAGAAAGAACTTAACCATTGTGCAACCAGAGAAGCTGTAAAAAAAAATGACATAAATTTCACCTTAATATGTAACTCAGATATCAATAATTTTTTCATTTGGATCAGTCTCCAAAAACACCACAAATGATTCAAAAAGGGGCCTATAAAATAAGTAACATACTGATAAAATTAGAATATACAGTATGGTTCCGGTTGCATCAAATAAGTACTTCAAACACAAAATTTGAAAGATAACTGCAATGGTTCTGCAATTGAAAAATAAGATGGAGGTGTTTCTTCAGTAAGAGTCATCTAGAAGGATCCGGTAACTTAGGCAATTATGTTTAATAGTTTATCATTTATGTCTAATGAATATCATTGTTCTTATAATTAAATTTATAATTTTGAACATGCTTATGACATATATGTGTGTGTGTGTGTGTGTGTGTGTGTGTGTGTAAACAACCTTGTATTTTGCTTTAAAATTTTTGTTTTGACTCCTTTGGAATTTGACAAACCCCTGATGTGTGAGCTGATTATATGCTGTTATAATTTTCTGTTGGTTGTTTGATTTGAAGGGAGCTCATTTGCAAGCTGTCAAAGATGTTTTGTTTTGAAATGGATTTGTTGTTGTGAGATAAAATCATTTCATATTAATGTGATACTTGCAGCAACTTACATTCATGGAATAAACAGACTTCTTTACTTCAAATTTCCCTTGTATTCCCAATCAATGACCTACTTCAATGCTGGTATGAAAGACTTAAGACTGAGACAGCTCAACTAGGATACTCTTTCCTCTCAGATCTTTGCAGAAATCATTGGTCACACATAGAGCTAAATGAAAGACATTTACAACAGACTGTATTACAAGTTCTGAGTGCAAAACACATGGAAAAACACATACAGCAGGTTGATTGTTTGTTGTGCCAAATAACTCAAAATTCTCTATGAAACTGAAGCAGCAAACTGCCATACATTTTCTGAGTGTAAGGGTCTGTAATTCAGATTCTGGAAACCAATTAGCTCATGATACATTCACAGTAGTACCAATTTTCTCATGAACAAGACTCTTGACAGCAACTCACTAATATGCAGACATATTATTTAATTACATTGTTAAGGAACATGAATGTTGGGAATTCAAGTTATGGTAAGACTCAAACAATACGCAGTTAATAGACTCCCATAACCCAGATTTGTAGCTACAGCAGTTTATAACATAGATTAATGTAAATGCAAAATGCTCAGACCTAGAGATAAATTAAACACATCAACCTGTAAGTTCAGATTGACTCAAGAGCTTCAGAATGTGTTATCAGCAACCTTCTCCCTCACTTTGACCCGCGGAGCCTTCCTGATGGTGCTACCAGCCTTACTGTCCCCAAACGCCACTTCCTATGCTCTTATTGCTGCCCGCCACTGCAGAGACTGCTCTTCAAAAGACGCCTTCGTTCAGCAATGCGTCATGACTGAACAGATTTCTTCAAAAACCAACCCAAACTTGCGTCATTTGCGTGAGAAATAGGTGCCTAAGATTTTATGGTGAGAAGCGCCTCCATTTTGCTCCGCATTCCCCACAAAAATCAACCAATAATGGTCGCTAAGCTTCAGTGAATGATTAACCTGAAAATCTGGGATAGAGTGAAACGCTGGTTGCAGTTCATCTCCAATTCCTCCACACGAAATGAGATTTGAGAATGTTTCAAAATCTTGCTAGGGCTGGTGTCTCACAACCGAAACAAGCAGCTAGGGTTCCAACCCTGCCAAGAGGTGTGCTGTTTGCAGAGCTAAACATATTAAAAGGGTGTCGACCAAAAGCTTCTTTTCTTATAATTCCCCAAGAGGCCCGGGATGAAAGCCCTTTCAATTTGAATTTGTTACCTAAAAATTCAAAGTGACTTGCTAAAGCTAATGTCCCCTGCTTTTTAGCTCTTCTCACTTTCAGCTGGATTGGATAGCCTATTCCCAAGGTGTTGTCGCAGGCTAGTCATGCACTAGGGTTCTACCAAGCTTGATGGGGTTCTCTTGGAAGATTCAGTGTCTTTGCTTGTTGGAGTTTGGGTGTTTGGATTCTGGATTCCTTCCGATTTTCACAGAGGGCTTCAGAGTGGTATGTTTCTCTGGCATTATGAGCATCTTCTAAATTTACTATTTTAGTAAATTCTACCTAGCAAGCTGGTCCAAATGGGCATCAATTCAAATAATCCTTTCTCTTTCCGTAGTTCATTGCAATTCTCATTTTTGCATTTAAGGGGTTCATTTCGAAGATATAAGTTATTTTAAGTCAAAATGTTTTATTTTTAAAACACCCCTTGGCCTAGTGTTATAACTTAACAGTTGCTTTAAAGAAGGGGACTTTGAGGGGTATTTTCTCATGAAGGAAATATTTTAATATTTCTAAAGTTTATAATTGCTCAAAGGGAAAATGGACGCTTTTTTGAAGGAGATTATATTTTATTTAAAAAAGAGAAGTGATTAATATTTCACAAGGAAAGTACGCCATTGGGAAGAAAGTGTTTGGGTCAAAGTTTAAACCTAAAAGCAGCTTGGGATTAGGGCGCACCTTCTAGAAAGCTCTTCGAAAGTTATAAATTGGAGCTCGGGGTCCTCATTTTGTTTATCTAATGAATTTGCAAAGTTATGCTGCCGGATTGGCTTTGGGATTGCTTCGAGGAATGTAAGCCTCCTAGCTTGGCTCTTCTTCTTGCTTGAAAGACAGCAACTAGTTGAGAGGTTTAGTTGTAGTTGGTTTCCTTTCATTGTAGCTGGTTCTTCTCACATTTTGTAGTTGAGTTATTGTATTTTCTGTCAATTTTAGAGTTGCTGATTTGTATGGCTGTAGGTTGTTTTTACTCACAACTCAAGAAACAGAAATAATATTGTTCTGGGTACTGTTCCAATCTATTTTCCTATGTAGGGCGACCATACGTGCAAGTTTCCAGAATTTTATTTGAAGTCTATGAATTATCTAAAGTAAATCGCCCTTGCTTGCAGGCAATTTCACTTTGTAAGTGCTTTGGAAGTCGTGCAAAATAAATAGGGGTCTTTGTGAGAAGTTTTTGTGATCCATCTTCATTGTCATCATCATTAGAATGTTTTGCAACTGATTTCAAGTTAAATGAGCGAGTATTGAGAGAGATATGAGCATTTAAGTGAGTTATGGAGTTGCTGTTTTCACCATTCTTAACTGCAGATCTGTCATATCAGACTTAGTAAAATTATTAATAGGGCTGGGATTGTCTGTCTTAGTCATATTAATCGTTCTGGAGTAGCTCTACATTTCAGCAGTGTGATTATCACTCTAATCCATCGTGCTTGCAGGAGATATATTACATTGTAAGGCTGTTAGTAGTACTAACCAGCCAATATTCACATTTGTAAGCTCTTATTTATATTTCCTACATTTCGTGGAAGAGACTGATCCTTGCCAGTCTATTGTCTTTCTTTATATCTCCGTCATATGGTAGCTCCCATTCCGTCTCGGGTTGGAAAGCACATTCTTGACGTCGAGTACTTCAGCATTCTTGCTTATTTCCCTTAATTGCATTGTAATTCTTAGCACTCCACCATATGGTCGCCTCCTTTCCATACTGGATCGGGTAGCACATGCTTGGTGTTGAGTTTGTTTCCAGTACTTGTAGCGTAGAAGATCCTCTGACCATATGATCGTCCTTCGCAGACACATTCTTGGTTAGAGTTACCTTCAGTTGCATTTTGTTTAAGGCACTGACGATCATGTTGCCATATGACAGCCTCTCTCTTGTTGAGATTGAGTGCGCATTCTTGGCAACGAGTTATTTGTAATCTGCTGGTTTGAATTATCTAACCCTAATGGGTGCTCTCTGCATTGTTGTGTACTTGGTAAAAATAAAAAAAAATTGGCTCGGAATATTTCAGTGGTATCAGAGCCAAGATCCTGCCATCTTGTGCCCAACAAAGTTCACTTGACAGATGAGTGACAGAGATACCAGACACTACGTACAGAGAGAGATGACTACAGAGAAGTCTGTACTTGAGTTAATGCATGAACTGTTTACATTAATGAAGGATCCTGACATAAGGTGGGGAATCAAAAAGATTTATGTTAAGTCAAAAAGTCGGGATAGAAAGGTGCACATGTCACATCAGAATGATCGTGAGCTTGATGAAGATACCGTGGCAAGTGAAGAGTTAAGGGTAGAGCCCCATAATACTTCCCTTGACTTGCATGTAATAGGAAGTGATGAAGATCAGCTTGGTGAAAAGAACAGAACGACAGTCTTGATTCCTAATAAGGATTCAACCTATGAAGGTCTTGAAGCTAAGGGCTTCACTGAAGGTTTTAGTAGTACTGTTGTATGGGATGAGTTTGCTGAAGAAGAGCAAGTAGAAGGAAATACTGATGGTCCTGTTGAATCAGCCTATGAGCAGTGCCAAAGTGATGAAGTTGGTAATGATTCCAACATGACTGTACCATCTCGTGTTGAAGAATTGGTGGTGGATAGTTTTACTTTTGTTGCTGTCTCAACTCCCCAAGAAGTTCCACATGAAGAAATCAGCGACATACTTTCTCATGATGGTTCCATAAAAGATAATGAAGGTGAAGTTTTCGAAACAAGCAGCATCGAAGAATCTTCACTTCATTTTGGTGGTGACATTGTTGGACTTGGGTTTGACCAGCAAACCAAACCATTGGAAGAAAATGTTTTTGAAGATATCAGCTTAAGAGATTCAGGATCTGACTTATTCATTGAGTCAATACTTCCAGTGAAGCATGAAAAACCTCTTCCTGTTGATCATCTCAGTCAACCCCTTGGCATTTGGGATCCAGGCGTGTTGGCACCAAGGTATGATAAAGAACCTTTGTGGGATGAATTTGCCTTTGATCCAGATGAAGATCAAAAATCAGATTGCATGGCAAACTATGAGGTGGCCATTGAAGAGGAAGTTGTCATCGAAGAAGAAGAGTGTTCAAAGAAGCTCCATAATGATCTCTTTGAAATGGTTGCAGCCACTCAAGAAGAAAATGTTTCTACGGAAACCTTCCGAACAGCGGATGATTTTAATCCTTTGAGCAAGTTGGATGCTGCTATAATGTTTGATCAAGAAGACAGTGATGAAGAAGAAGAGCTAGAAGACCATATGGCTCTTAAAGGGGAAAGAGTTAAAGAGGTTTACAAACACAAGTCTGATTTTTCCATTCATGAAGCTGATTGCAAACATAGAGTCGAAGAAATCATGGAGAATGATCATCTCCATGGCATTGAGCATTATCCGCATGTGGGTGGTAAAGTACAAGGATGTTGGAGCAGCATTGAGGGCAGCAAAGACAAGGGGCAAGGTTCTGATTTTCAGTTGCAGCCTATCAGCAGTTCATCATCTTTTAATTATCATGATTGGGACAGACAATTCATGGTGTCCATTGACAAGGAAGTGCAAGCTCTATCCATGTTTGATCACACTCATAGCTTGGTTGAAGATCTCTACTGGAAGGTTCAATTTGATGAGAGACTGAAAGGGATTAAAGATGTAGTTACTCTCCCTAATTTGCAACATGTCAAAGACTCCTTGGAGACATTGAAATTGGAGTACTTACATTTGATTGAAGATCGTGATCACACCATTGAGGTTGCAAAGAAGACCATGGGTGTTTTCCAAGAAAAGGAGAGTTTGGTTGATGAGCTCACTCTGGAGCTCAAATCAACAAAGGACAAGTTAAAAGAAACTCAGTTGGCTTTAATAGAGGTTGAAGACCAGTTTGCTGATTTCAAACTTTTAAGGGAGCAAGAGAATGAGCAAAGAGTTGAAGAAATGAAATATCTCGAGCCAATTTTTTGTTTTTACAATTTCAAATTACAGCAAAGGTAACCCTCGCTAAGGTTAGATGAGAAAACCAAAACGTGCAAGAAAGTAACTCTAACCAGAATGGCACCGATGATGGTGAGCATTGGTCAGAGGGTCTTCTATTCTAATTGCAGAAAGGAACTCAACGTCAAGTATGTGCTACCCAATCCAATGCGGAGTGAGGGGCGACCATATGACGGAGTGAATTACAAGCAATGCTGGAAAGAAATAATGCTGAAAGAGGAAACTTCTCGACACCCAGAATGTGCTTGCTCATCCAGAATGGACAGTAGCGACCATAGGGCGGAGTTATCACTATTTTGCTCTAAAACTGAAAGCATGAAGAGTATTACAAATAATGACAAAGCAATATTGAGAATACTGGTCAGTACTACTGCCAGTTTACATTTGACAATTATTGCCTGCAATGTCAAGATATCAACACTTTGCAAAGAATACTTTCAATTATAAATCTGCTACAAGCGTTAAGTAAATCTTAATGCCAAAACCCAAATCATAAATGCAGATTTCTGTGTACTGTTCTTGACAGATCTGTACTTTAAACTCTTTGAAACAGCAACATAAGAATTCACTAAATAGTTCGTAACTCCCTCGATGTTCACCCAAATGGCCTAATCTTATATGCAAACTGCTGATAATGAAGAGGCGCCTAAATCAAATGCAAGAAACAGCTTTGAAAAGCTAACAATTAATTTGCACGGAAATCAATGCAATCAGCAATGGTACGGCCTGCTGGAAAGTTCGACTTGTCTTTAAAAATTAAATACCACACATTAAAATCTGAGATTGGAGACAAATATTCGCCCTTCCTAGACACTACTATCAATGCAATACCCAGAACTAACTCTTTTGTATTTTTTGAGTTATGAATATAAACGTGGATCTGCTGTAGCTAAACTGCCCTTTAGAAATACCTCTAATATGCTGAAATCAGATCTGACGAATTACAATGATGATTACAATGCACAAAAACAAAGAACTCACAAATCTATCTTAAATCACCACTTGATGTTGTCTTGCAAACACGAAGTGATGCCCAATGCTAGGAGGCCTTCATTCCTCGAAGCGATTCCAGAGCCAATCCGGCAGCATAACAGTATAGTCGTCCAAAGATGAAGAAATGATGCACAAGACTCCTTTTTATAAGTTCCGTTTGACTTCACGAAACCCTAAAATCCAACTCAAGCTCAAACCCTAACTTTTCCTTCAATAAGGCGTCCTTTTCACCTTTAGCTCAATAATCATATTTTAATTAAAACATCACCTTGATAAATGCGCCCACATTAATTTCCTTTGACTTTGGGAAATTCACCAAATATTAATTATAACCTTAATGAAGGCGCCACCCTTTGAGTCCACCTTTTAAAACGACATTAAGTCATTCGACTAGGCCAAGGTGATAAAATAACATTTTAATTATAATGTTATTTTAAGTGAAATGAGTCGACTTCCCGTAACCTATATTCAAGTCTAAAACCTAATAATGCCACTTGAATCAATTGAAGGGAAAAGTCAATCACTGATACCATCCCGATTGCTCAAAATAGAATTTACTAAAAAATAGTAAATTCCAAAAAGTGCTCAATGCCGCAGATGAACATACCGATCGCTGGCCCCTCCAAAACCCGTATGAATCTGCCATTGAATCCACCAGCTCTGAACAATGACCTCCTCAAAAATAGGAAACCCTAATTTATCTTCCGACTAGCCTTCGGGTTTCCAGAAAAAAGGCCAACGGTCACAAGAACAATCAGGTTTGAGAAGGGGACAAGAAATCAAGCAAGTAATTGAAGAGCTTGATAGTCTTCGAGAGGAGTTTGATCTTGGAGGTTTCACCAGGAAATCAGAAGTTGCATGTGCAGATTTGGATCAGCAAGACGTAAAGAAGGACTTCCAAGTTCTTGACAATCCTTTCTTTGAAGTGAGTGCTGAAGCAACTTATGACAATCCTCTCTTTGATTTGAGAAATGAGTCATGTGGTGAAGCGACCAAGCATGAGGAAGAGTATGAACCCCAATCAATGGGTGCTTTGATATCATTACACAAGGAGTTGCCACATTTGGTGATGAGTAGTCTTCCGAGGCCTTTTGGTAATGAATGCACAAGTGGGTTTGAGGATGGAGTCTCTACATGGGAAATGTTGGTTCGAGGAGATTTCAACATCTTCGACACCAAGGTGTTAACAAAGCAAGACTTGGTAGTTGCTGGTAACTTCATTACAGCAGCAAGGAGTAAAGGTTTCAGTTTAATTACTCATGAAGAAGGGGAGAATGATGATCTGGAGCTTGGTGTTTGCACTCTTGACAAACCATCCTCCGGGTGTAAAGATGTTTGGGTTCATACTAGTTAGAGTTGGGAGTTGAATTTGAAGCCACTCTTTGTGTCATCCTCCAATGTTGTTGAAGCCTTCGTGGTCAAGCTTCAAGGATTCACTAGGTGGGGCATCAGTTTCAAGAGAATGCACTTGGTTCTCACCAGCACTTGGGGATGCGTTGAGATTTCCTTCCAACATGTTGAAAAACATTTTCAGTTGGGTATCCATGCTTGGGATTCTCAACAGGGGTTGATGGAGCTTATTGTATATGGAAGGGACTTTTGGAGGGATAAGGATCAAATTTCCAGTTTTGTTGGTATTGTTTCCTTCTTTTCCAGCCACTTAATGGTTCCGTTTGTTCATCAACAAATGGATTGGAGAGAAATTTTGAGTATGGGTTGGAAAGATGAACAGTTGGTTGCTCTTGGTATTGATCTTCGGCCAAGACAAGGGCAGATTTTGAGACATGAGCTTGCTGGTTGGAGGCAGATCAGCCACCTTACTTGTGGAGTTACTCTCGTTTGGGAGAGATTATCCATTACTACTTGTCAAAAAGGTGGTATTTTTCAGTTGAAGACTACTCTAGTGTGTTTTTCTGTCAATTTTGAGGTGTTATCCTGCAACACAAGGCTCATCTCATACACTTACACTTGGGAATTTCTTTGGTGCTGCTGTTTTTCCTTGTGCGAAGTACTAAAATCAGATTGCACTTCGCTGACTTCAGCCTTGAACAGCAGTGGTTATTTGTTCCCTCACACCTATCCTATTCTCGGAGTTCACCTTACGGAGGTTTGTGAAGCAAATTTTAATAGTTTCTTTACTATATTGGTTCGGGACAGCGAACTTCCACATGCTTTGGCTTTTCATTCTGAGACTCTTGGAGTTGGTACCGTAAGAGTGATTAGAAGTCTTCATGGTGGTGTCGGTATAATTCAGCTGTTACATGGTAGCTCCATGAGGAGACATGAGTATGAGCTTGTCAAGCTCTTGCAAAGGATTGCTTTCCTCTTTGCAAGAAGATTTGAAGATGTCACATTTGCTTTCAGGGCTTCGTTCGTTACCATGTGGAGGTATGCTAAGGAGGTTAATTATGAGTTGAGTAACCTATCTTTCTTCTTGCCTAGAATTGTGGTTGATAGTGGTATGGTTGTTACTGTTGACTCTGGGCATCTTGGACATGAGATGTTGCACGATATTGATCTCAGTCCTTTAAGATCTTTCAGTTTGAGTATCATGGATGGTAACACTTTGGAGTTACAAGGGAGGTTAGTGCAGCATTGGCATGATGTTTTCACTGATGTGATCAGAGTGGTGCAGCAGTGGCATGGTGGGTCCTTCCTGAGATGGATTTGGGAACCTGGGATCATACTTGTTTTGGTATGGATCAGTCCTAATTTTTCTGGAATTATGATGGTATTGCTTGAGGACAAGCAATTTTGGGAAGGGCGGACTGTAATGTCCCCGTTTTTAGCTCTTCACTTTTCAGTGATTGGTAGCCTATTCCCAGTGTGTTGTTGGCTAGTCAATGGCAGAATTAGGGTTTCCGATTGTTTGATGGGTTCTCTTGAAGATTCAGGGTTTTGCTTGTTGGAGTTTGGGTGTTTGGATTCTGGATTCCTTCTGGGTTTTCAGAGGGCTTCGCAGTGGTATGTTTTTCTTGGCATTATGAGCATCTTTAGGAATTTACTATTTTTAGTAAATTCTAATTTTAGTAGTGGTCCAGTCGGCATCAATCCAGTCAACTTTCCTCTTCTGGCAATTCATTAGGTAATTCTCATTTTTGGCTTAAGGGGTTCATTTCGAAGATATAAGTTATTTTAAGTCAAA
>VDFB02350881.1:0-17447 GCA_007258455.2 Sequoia sempervirens | reverse complement strand
AGATGTTTGCATTTATTTTCCATCTAATTCAAGTAGTTTCATAGAGGGAACTCATGCAGATTCTTGTCTTCCTAATCTTGATCATCATCAATTTCAGAGGAGGTTTTTCATTTCAGCTCCATAGCATTCATCATTCGATAGTTGTCTACAACTTCTTTGTGCTTGTGCAATGTTCTTCATATTCATTCTTTTTGGGACATTGTTTTGGAGGCTTCTTAGTCCTTCATTCACTTTTCTCTCTTTTGGAGAGGAATTTTTCCCATGAGGTTTTCTCCTTTTCTCTAGTTGTGAGAGATTAGATTGTTTGTACATGGGTACCTCATCAAGCCTTGCTTGTCGGGACCATCATGCATTCTTTTTTTTATGCATTCACTTTTTAGGGTTTTTAGCTACTCCCTAAGTTCATCTTAAGATGGTGTTAGAGTAATCATAAATTAACTAATAATTAATTAATGTAAATAATTGATTATTAATCTAATTTATTCTCATGCACTTAAGCTAAACTTAAGAGTGTTTTTTTTTTACTAGAGTGAACTTTTATTAGATCATTGTGTCTCATCACATAGGATGTTGATACTTTTCATGATCTAATCCATTTATCATTTAGGGTTGCTCCTATACTCACCCTCATTGTATTATCTCTTGAACTCATGAAGACTCTTGAAGCTTTTCATTCTGTAAGTTTTTCTAGTTGATGGTATAACAGATTATTGTTTGTAGCTCTCTTACATGGAAGGTGTTTTTGTTTGTTGTTTGATCTTATGTCTTGTGTTTATTCACAATTATATCAGTTTTTGTCTTATATTTTTTGTTTCAATTTCTAAATTGGCGATGACTTTCTAAATCAATAAAAATCACTTAGGTTGCATCATGAATGTCTATGATCTTTTTATTTTATCATCATTTCAATTTGAGTGAGTTGTGTGTCCTAGACAACATGAATCAATGATTTTGCAATCCTCAGTTGTTGTCTATATGTCAATTTTCACACATCTGAGCCCACAATTGAAATGACATTTTTGCATTCCAAGGTAGATTTGATTTGATGCTAAGAGATAACATAAATGGTTTCAAAACCCTCAAAGAGTGTTCACTACTTGCAATACTGGATGTTGGTGATGGAATAAAATTATTGAGTGGAAAGCTATGTTATGTAGTATAACTCCAACTTTAGTCACATCAACCACTTTGGAAGATAGGGTGGATCCAATCTTGTGTAATTTAAAGCTAGATATGTTACTAAAATTAGATTACATACTTGATAATTTCGTCATGTAAATGAAAGTACTCTTGGATGTAGGGTATACAACCTATAAAAATAAGGTGGAAAAGGTTTAAGAGCATAAATAGGGGTCAGAAGGAGATAATGCTATGTGGATGGAGAAATACATTGTATGATGTTACTTTGAGCTACGACACTCCAACTTTGTAATGTCTCTAGTGTATATGTGCTAGTATTTAAAGGTACTACAGATAACCATGAATGGCACATTTTTTGATCCCAAATGATTAGCATGAGCTAGACAAGGTTGAAAACTCAACCGAAGTCCAAGTTAAATTCTGGAGTATAATTCCAACTTTAGTCACATCAATAATTATGGAAAATAAGGTGGATCAATTCTTGTGCAATGCCAAGTTGGATATGTAACTAAAATTAGAGTTTGGACTTGATAGTTTCGTCAAAGAAACAATGGTTTTCTTGGGTGTAGGGTATACAACCTATATAAATAAGGTGGAAAAGGTATTAGAGAATAAATGAATGACAAAAGGAGAGTATGATACATGGATGGAGAAATAGATTGGGTGATGTTTCTTCTCTATGTCACTTTAACTTTGCAAAATCTCTAATATATATGTCTTAGTATTTCAAGGTAGTGCAAATAATCATGAATGACACATTTTTAATACTAAATGATTAGGATGAGTTAATCAAGGTTAAGAACTAAACCAAAGGCCAAGTTAACATCAGAGTTCAACTATAAAAAGAAACTATGAGTTCAAAAGAAGACATTTTCAAATTTGTAGTTTACTCAAAAGAGATTATTTTTTGCTAGTAGTCTAGGAATTTGGTTGTAATGTTGTCTTGGTTCTTGTGAGGATTTTATGTGTTTTCTTGCCTTTAATTTTTGGAATTCAAAGGGTGGATGTAGGAAATGAGATGGCTCTCTGATTGGAACTTGTGGTTGTCAATTTCATACTATTCTTTCTTGGTGGCCTCGTACAGTAGGAAGATGGTGTTATCTCTTTTAAGCACAAGCGAAACTGGAATGAAGATGGTTTGGTCTATTAGAAACTTAAGATCAAATATAAGGATTTCCAATGGAGGACAATGTAATCAATTGGAAAGCGAGAGTTAAACACATCCATTTTTCTTCTATGGGAGCTTGTGGGTTGAATAAGTTTCATGCAAAGAAGGGCACATTTCAATTCCTCCTACAAACCCTTCGGTGTTCTCCTACCATATCGGTGGATGTAGGCAATGAGATGGATCTCTGATTGAAACTTGTGGTTTTCAATTTCATCCTATTCTTTCTTGGTGGCCACATACTGTAGGAAGATGGTGTTATCTCTCCTATGTCATTGTCATCTTGTTGTCATAGCTAGTTGTTACATCTACTTTGTTGTGTAATACTTCTTCTAGTCTATTGTAAAAGTGACACCTACTCATGAGTTTGAAGGCTCATTTCATGTATGAAAGGGATGTGCTTCATTTGTAATAGAGGTTGGAAAAAGTGGGATGTGACATTCATATTCAATCTATAACATAAATAATATTATTATTTTTCTATTCTAACATGTCTTCTCCATTGTATGATGTAATATTTTTTTGAAATACACAATTAAAGATTGTGAGTTTTTTCAAAGGGGAAGTCTTTGAGAAACATATTTTTTATGAAATGTCAATCAAAAAACTTTGCAACATTGATACTATTGTTAATATATGTGTATTCTAGTCATTTCTAGGTATCTTATTCAATAATTGAGATTTATGTGATATAGGTATTAAATTAGAGTCATATATTATAATCTGTAAAACTTAGAAAGAATATAATTATGAAGTTTTCTTATTCTATGTTGAGATAGATCTATATGCACTGCCATCTTTGTATTGCTTATGTACAAAAAGCTTGATCTAGAGTTGATCTTTTTTTTTCTTTATATCTCTTATATTTTATCTTATGATTCATCTCTTTTAATTATCGTGTCTCTTTATATTTACTTTTCTCTATATATACCTTTGTGGATTCTATCTCTTTTTTCTCTCACGTCTTCTATCTCTCCTTCTCGTCTCCTCCTCTCTTTCTTTCTACATTTATTTTGGCTATCTTTTCCATGCTCTATTTGTGTTTTTATAATATTTTATTTATGTATGTTATATCTTAACAATGATAAATGAAACAAAAATAAATTATAAAATGTGAAATTTGATGTAAACACATAGCCTCTTAAAAAAGACCAAGTTACATCTAGTTTCATTTATATAGCTTGTTCAAGACTTGATTTGATAAATGTATTTTTTACTAAATGCAAATCATGTATATCTTGGTTAGTAATAATTATTTTAATCAAATATCTACCCAAACACAAATGAACCATATTTTAGCACAATTAAAACTATCAGAATTTCATCTTGTTGCAAAAGAAAAGCATTCATCCACCATGGAAAAATCAAATTTGTATCAAGTTGAAAGGTATGATGGAACATAGCTTAATACTAAAAAGACTTTGGCAAAGTCAATTATATACTATATCGTATCCACCACACCTCTATTATAGTCTTTGTTCTTGTATCAATTACAAAGGAATTTGCCAATTATTTTTTTGTCTAACTATTAAAGATACAACACATTTTCTATTATGAGTACAATATAAGAACAACCATTGATTCACTTATTGAAATGATTAAATTTCATGTTATTTCTTTCTAGTCAATTTATTCTTTGTTAACTAATATTCGGGGTTATGTAATTTGTGTTGCCTTTTTCAATATACATACAACAAAGAAGATATGCATATCTAATAGTTCATCTAATTGAGTGACATTTTATGATATCATTTGATTTACCTTTTTGCAAGATTTACTGAAAATTTTGCAGAAATAATCTAAATAGATACTAAGTAACAAGAACACAAAATAATTAAATTATATCTATATGCAATTGTTATATGTTGCAATTCATATATTTGTATTGATAATTGCACAAAAGTTTTGTTTTTTTAACTTTTAAATATTCAATACAAATGATTTAAAAGAAAAAAAGAAAAACTAGTAAATAGAATTTGGTATAGACTCATAAGATGAATTTTGAAAGTTCATAAAAGCTCCATTATATAGAAACCAATTATTTTGAGAGTATAGCTAAGGGTGAAACTTGTGCCAATATTTGAAATCAATGCATTGCAACATTTACATTGAGTGTTGAACATTAATAGGAACATGAGTGATCATGAAACAATTACTCTTGGCTGGCCTACATATAAATTATTGACTTGTATTAAATTCAAATAATATGATCTAAAAAATAGATCTAACATACTAATTAGATAAAAATTTATATTTCTAAGAGAGTAAATCTTTCTAATATTCATTATATTGCAATACTAGTATAATATTGTTTTGATTTGATGTAAATTATCGTTGGACTTGGAATTCACGTAGAATGAAGATCATTACTAATTTATCTTGCAAATAGTATTCATATGTGATTTGCAAATAGTATTCATATGTGATTTACTCAAGCTTTAGAAACAAATGGTTGGACATGTCTTTTTCAATGGAACAATACAAATTGGTCTTTTCGTCAGTTTTTATTATACATTTAAGGCTATGGGAATATTTATAGATAATGTCATGATTGCATTTTTTACAATGAGTAATTTATCATTTTCCACATTTTTAGAAATACAAAATGTGTCATTGCATATGAACAAGTAGGCTAAAATGAAACATAAAAAGAATTTGTAACTTTGAATTTGTCATATATTTGGCAATTGTACACAGTCAAAGAAACATTTTAGAAATCAATGTAAAACAGTGAAGTTAGAAACAATTAAAAAAACATAAATCAATAATAGGAAAAAATGGCAGGAACTTTGTTTGAATAAAATTATCATTTGAACTAATGTCTAGAAATATATCTATTATTTTTTATAATATAAATATCTCATTATGAACTAATGCGCAATGATATCTACTATTTATTGAACTATACTTCAAATATAATACATAAACATTTTATTTTATTCATTTATCATAATTTATTTGTACTAGTATAAAATTATTCGAACAATACAAATTTTGAATAGATGAATCAATAATTTATCTTAAAATAATAAAAAAAATTAGGTTTTATTCTATATTAAAGCATATCTGATTTGGAAAACATTATTTACCATACATATCTAAGGAATTAAGAATTTTTTTTTTAGATATATTATCTTTTTCTTATTTTAGATAATTGCTAAATCATAATCTTTGTGTAATTATAAAAATTCCAAAAATAAAATTTTAAACTAATAAAAAACCCAAGAAATACAAAATATAGACTCTTATATCTTTATTCATAAGTTTATTTCCAAATGACAATTGAATATTTATTGTATCTTTTTTTAATTTTCTTTATTACATATTTGATTAATTTTAGAGAAAAAGAGGGAAAGAAAATAAAAATTAATGCATAATAAAACTATTTCACAATTAATATGTTGTATGAAGACAAAATAAATACCCTTGTTCATTAATAAATATATTTTTGTCATCCTAGGTAACTCTACATGGATTGTACTCATATCAAATACTAAAAAATTAAAAAATATTTGGTCAAATATACAATACAAGAAATTACCTCAAATGTTGAATTGAATAGTTTTTGAGATGATTTAGAGTTTTCATTTTTTGTTAATGGAACAATGCACATTGACTTATGGTTGATAATGCATCATATAATAAAATTTAATTGCACAAAATACATCATAATAATAAATTACAATAGTATCAAAGTACAAAAAATGGTCATAAAGATCAATTATTTGAATTAAAATTTTTATTTTGAAAACAATAAAATGTTACAAATTATACCATAATATAAAGAACAAACCAGACTATGATTAAACATGTTTAAACTAATTGAGGAGAATGAACTAAGTACACCAGTCTATCATGTTATCATAATGTGAAGTATTCATTAGTATACACGAAAGCATATAATTGATGACATATATGATTACAATTATATTGTGATAAAAAAAAGGTTAAGCTAGAACATCATGAAATAATGAAATTGACTAATAAATAAACATTGGATATATTTGATTGTTAAAGTAATATATTCTACAACCAAAAAATATTGTGTCATGTCTTCCTATAGATATGCATTCAATTTAGAAATGTTCACTTTGAGTAGAAGTATAGAAAATTAAAGTATAAATATACATGTATCGTCCTCTTTCAAATATGTCTTTAATTCATTTTAAAAATATTGGAGTTGGTTGAGTTGGTTATAGCTTTAGTTTAAGAAAGAAGATTATGATTTGAAACAAGTCTCACTTTATAAAAGTTATAAATAAACTGACTTTATAAAATAAAATTAATAAAAAAGTTATTTTTGACCAAGTCACTTTAGAAATAAAGTTAAAGATATTAAAACATTAATTAATTTCATTGTGGAGATCCACTTTTAAACTATATAGGCAAGAATGCCTCCTTTTATTCTAAAAATGTATTCTCATATCTTCCAATGTGAAATAGACAAGCATTATGCCACATGTTATTAAGAAAAAATTAGGTCAAATATTTAAACAAATCAATCCTTTATTAAAAAACCATATGACATGCCATATCAATCTTTCTATACCAAAAATTTATCAACATGTTTGAATCCACCATCAACCAAACAATTTTTTTTAAAATCAAATGAAATCTGAAATACTTAACATGAAAGTAAAATATCCATATGAAAAGATCGATTGTCCATCCAAATAGAGAAAACAAGTTCAAATTGAAATTAAAGTCTTTCTAACAATGACACTTAGAAACAATTGCACATAAGAGTTAAGAGATACAAATAATAATATTTTGTAACTATTAGTATAAAATGGTACTTACTTCTTGACTTGTTCAAGATTTGTATGGCTCTTCCCTCTTCTTGTCTCTTTGTTATGTTTCATTTTTGTTGCAAGATAAAAAAGAAAATGTATTGTATTGATCAATATAATAAAAATATATTTAAAAAAAATTATACTACAAAAGTAGGATTGATCAATATAATAAGAATATAAATTTCAAAAACAATAAAGTATATTGTACAAAAGTACAATATCTTCATCAATATATGATGAATAGATGTAGTTTATAATCTATTACAAGTGTTGTCTCTTTTATTATTTAGAACAAATGATGGAAACATTTTTTTATCATATCGATCTATAGTTGCTACATTATTATTGTTCTTTGTCCGGTATATCAAGCAAAAGAAAAATCATGTGGTGATCACTCCAATATGTGTCTATTTTAGATATTTTATATATGTTTTTGTTGATGTTTGACTAGGTATGATCAATGAATGATCTCAAAATGGATTCTTCTTGTCAAGTAATAAATTTATTTTTTTATTTTTAAGAAATATTTCTAGTCCCTTTGTATTTACATTGTCTTTTTCCATATTGATATTGAATTCACCAACAATTTTTTAGGAAAGGCGACATTAATCTTGCATTCCTATGCCATTCATGTGTCTCCACACTCCTTGGAAAGTGTTTTAGGGGACATGAGAGGAAAATAATTTGATAATTTTTTCTATGAAAAATTGTATTTATTTTCAAAGAGGTGAACACATGTTGATGATGATTACAAGGAAAAATGGGATAATATCCTTTCTAGGCATCCATTTTTGGGAATATGAATAGTCATGAGTTGGGTTCCCAAGATTGGAAGGTGAAAGGTTGTCCTATTGTTTAATTGGAAGATTCATCAAGGAGTTACAAAGCATTCAAAAAGGAAAACAATTAATTGGATATGGACTAGGCACCCATGTTGAAGTCATGTGAATATTATTATTTTGTTGTCATGTTTGTTGGTTGTCCATACCTAGGCATGGGTTTTTGCAAGTGGTTTCTTGTCTCTCGTTTTGAGTTACCAAATTGGTTTTCCCTCCCACAAATTTCTATAAATTTGAGCCATGAGATGGTAGCTTTACGTTGAGTATTTTGCAAGTATGAAGGCGTTGTCAAATTGATAAGAGAATAGATCAGTGAAGTGTATTGTTGTGTATCTCTTTATTGAATATTAATAATATATTTTCCCTCTTTCTCATTTGGGTTTTTCCCCCGAAAGGGTTTCTCCACATAAACCTAGTGCCTCTTATAGTTTGTTGGTTTTTACATTACTATTGAATGTGCAATCACACATAATATTATTTGGGAATCTATTTTTCATATTTATAATCACATTCATAAGTTGTTACTGTAGTTTAGTTTCACCTTGTTATCAACATTTGGTATTAGATCTAACAATTTTATTGAGAGAGGGACACCTTTCTCTTAAGTTTTGAAGGTTTTTTGGATGCAATGAGAGCTTTTGTTTTATGGTTTATTGAAAATTTGTGAAGAAAATAGTATACCATGGCCACTACCTCTTACCAAGATATTGAGAAATTTAATGGCACTAACTACAAGATGTGGAAATTGAAGATAGAGGATCTCCTTGAAGAGAGAGATCAGTGGTTGCCAATTTCACAAGAAACAAATCCAACTACAATTTTTGATGAAGATTGGAAGAAGTTGGATAAGAAGGCATGTGAAAAAATTAAGTTATGTCTTATGAATTATGTCCTCTTGAATGTCCCCATAGAAGACACCACATACAAGTTGTGGAAGAGGATAGGTAAAATCTACCAAACCAAAATTTTTCTAACAAATTATATCTCAAAAGACAATTGTATTATTTAAAGATGAAACATGGTGATTTAATTGCATAGATCCTTTAAATGTATTTTAGTTTATCATAAGTCATCTTGCATTAGTAGATGTTAAGTTAGAATATGAATATAAGTGTATCTCGTTTCTTTGTCCTTTTTCTGAATCTTGGGAAAATCTTATTGTTTTTATAAGTAGTGGTAATGTAGAGCCAAATATGGACAACATAGTTTTCATACTTATTTTAGAAGATGTGAGGAGAAAGTATATGAATTTTGGCTCCCAATATGTCTTGCATGTGTGGGGTAGGTCCAAAGAGAAAGGACCTAAAGGGGATAAAAAGAGGGATAAGTCTACAGGACGCTCTAAAACCCCCCAAAAAAAATATTGAAATGTTGAAATTATGGAAAAAGAGGGCATGTGAAGGAGTGTAAGAACAAGAAAAAGAATGTTGATTCCTCCATTGAAATTCCTTTGATAATTATTTTGATGCTTTATTTATTTCAACTAACACTATTAGTAGTGATGCTTGGCTTATTGATTTAGGTTACTTCTATTATATGACTCCTCACAAGGAGTAGTTTTCTACATACAAAGCATATGATGGGGGAGATGTTTTCTTTGGTGATAACAACACAAAGAAGATTGTTGGTAAGGGAAAGGTAAAGTTATGTTTCAATGATGGGATGATTAAAACCCCTGATAATGTTTTGCATATTAAAGGAATTTAGAGAAATTTACTTTCAATATTGAAGTTTAATGATTTTGGAATGCATGTGACATTTGACAAGTCTGGTTGTAGGTTGGAAAGAAGGATTTTGGTGATAGCTAGAAGATTTAATATAGGGAATTTTTTTAGGCTAAATACCTCTACTTTGTGTAACTCTTCCAATGTAATCGACACTGAAAATACATGTATATTGTGGCACCATAAATTGGGTCACATTAGTGAAAAAAAGACCTTAATACCATTCTTAATAAAAGATTGGTTGATGGTATTTTTATTATTCTATTGGAAAAAATTATTTATGTGAGCATTGTGTGTTTGGTAAACAAAATAGATCATCATGTTTCCTAATAGAACTAATTGTAGTGTAGGAAAAAGTATCCCTTTTTCACACTTAATTTGAGATAATTAATAATAAAATGAGCCTAATGTTGCCTTAATTTAGTGTTGTAATATGTTTTTCATAGTCACATTAAGTTTAGGGCCCTTTTAAATTAAATGGACTTAATTATGCCTTATTTTTTATGTTGAAAGGTGTATCTTTACACTTTAACATTAATATAGGGCTTTATTAATTGATTGAGGTTATTTTTTCTTAATTGGCCCCTTTAATTCAAATCCAAGCCTAATTAAATGTTATTTCCAAGGGTTAAAACCCAACATTCATAAATTCCATTACACAACACTCAACTTTGGAAGATGTGTGTCCTAGGTAAGTGACCTAGGACCCATTCGCTATAGGGAAAATGGGTCCTCACTTAGATCTAGGACCCTATTTTTACATAATATGTTTAACATTGACCGATGTGTGTCCAAGGTAAGTGGGCTAGGACCCATTTTCCCTATGGCGAATGGGTCCTCACTTAGACCTAGGACCCCTCTTTTGAATATGTTTTTGGTAGTATTTTAATGATTTCAAATCCATAATTCAATGTCAGCTTGTGATATTTTAGTTTTGGGAATTAATGTTAAGATGTGTATAAATACAAGACTATTTCACTATGTTTCACTAAGCAATTTTTATTCAAGCATCCTAAGGTTTCACAAGAGCATTGATAGAGAATTCAAGAGTATTTATAAGGCATTCAAGGGGAAATTTATTGAAGAATATTGCAGCAATCAAGATTCCTTTCATCATGTCAAAGATGTATTGCATCACGCATGTTGTTTGAGCTAATATGGTGATGTAGTATTCAAGATCTAATCAAGCATATCAAAGGAATTGTTTCACATCAAGTTCCATGATCAGGATCTACATTCATTGAGGCCACTTCATGCTAGTTTGCAAATTTGTTATCCAAGGTTCAAATTGTTAGGATATGGTGTTGTACACCATTGCGCTTAAAATGAATTATTATAATATTGTAATTAAATAATTATTTAGTTGTGATGCACCTTGGTGGTGTGGTTAATCACACTAGGTAATTATTTGGGGTCCACTTGATGTTGTATTGTATCATTGTATTATTATTTAATGTGTGGGAGACATGTGATAATAATTTAATATTGGGGAATATTAAATAAAGTGATGTCTTAGTAACCAATATTAAGTAAGGGGTTAGTGGTTTTGTATTCACATGGTTTTACCTTACCACTAGTCATATTATTTGTGAGCTTGTGTCTATAAAAGCAAACACATGTGTAGTGGTTTAGGTTGGGCTGAGTGGGTTGGTTGTCATTATTGAGTCTTATTGAGGAGTGAATTTGTGAAGCATGGCATGGGATGTGTGGATTCATACTTGGAAATATGGGAATGCATTGGAGGGCTTGATGCTTCAGAGGTGTTCATTGTAACTCTTGTATTTGCTTATTGTTGATTAATATGATGGAGTATGGATGCTTTTGGAGGCTGAGTTTTTCCCTCTTGAGGGTTTTCCCAAGGTATATCTTATGTCATCTTTAATGGGTATGTTGTCTATTCTCTTACATGTGGATTATGAGCACTTATTTGCAGTGTTATCTCTTTTGGGTTATGTGAAAATTGTCATTAGATGGCTGAAAGTTTCCTTACAAGTGGTATCAAAGCTTTCATGGTTGAAGATTTTTTATTATAACCCTAGGTTGAGAAAATATTGCTTGAAGTTTGAATCTATGCAATGCATGAGAGAATGAAATACATGGCAAGATATGAGGGTTTTGCAAGTTGTTTATTGTAGATCTAAGGGTTTTGGATTTGTTGTTATGAGGGTTTTGTGGGAGAAATTTTACAAATGACCTCCTAGGAGAAAATAGACCTCATGGTTGGATTCAGGTTGGTTGAGAGACAAATTTTGATATAAAATTTGCCCTATTTTGGAGAAGTTGAAAAAAAATGCAATTTGTTTTTAGCCATACCCCCCTTTCACAAGTCGTATAGAAGTCAATTTGTTTGCAAAAAAAAAAATTAAAAAAATTGAAATACCTATCGGTAATTTTTTCCTGTAAAATTGTTTTTTTTTGTATTAATCATAGTGCAACAAATCAATACACCTTTCAATCAGCTGTTACATACATTTGCCTGATACAACATTTTGCACGATTGGCTGTAATTTACAGCTGTTATGTTTTGCTACATACAATTTGACTATACATATTACATATATGCATTATATCACCCATATAGTTGCTGCTGTGCATTTTTACAGCTTTCTACAACTGTTTTGTCTGTTGTTTTTGGAGTTTTAGAACTGGAAATGAAGGTTGAATCTGTTGTTGTAATGCCTTTGGAACTCTATGAAATCTTCTTTGAGTGACTGGTTGTCATCTTCACTGAGTGCTTCCTATTTGATCTCATTTTGAAAGTCATGTAGGGCCTTCAAAAAGACTTCAACAGATTGAACATCCCCTTGCTGCTACCTAGCATGCTGAGAGGTCCTGTGTCTGCCCTCGGCTTCCACCGTCGCATTAAAATTGATTTGGAATTCGCTTAATGCTGTCAAGAAGATCTCATGATCAACACCTTCTAGCTGATAGGCATGCCTGCTCCTAATTTCCCTTTGGCTGATCTCAATTTGGGGTAACACTTGCAATGCAACAGAGAGGAAAGTGAGTTTTTTAGATGACTCAGTAAGGTATCTCCTACAACCTTTGAATTTTTCATCATTTCTAGCTTTCCAATTGTGCCACATAATCTCAGTAGAGAGAAAAAACCAGAATGCCTTACAATCATTATTGATCCTCTTATCAAACATTAAGACATCTTTCAAAATAAGCTTGCCATCAACATCCCAAATTCTTAAGTTGCTGCAAAA
This sequence comes from Sequoia sempervirens, assembly GCA_007258455.2. NCBI lineage: Eukaryota > Viridiplantae > Streptophyta > Pinopsida > Cupressales > Cupressaceae > Sequoia > Sequoia sempervirens. The sequence goes on along the minus strand of VDFB02350881.1, from coordinate 4,577 downwards.
AATTTTCCAGACTTCTTTAGCATAAAAACAATTAAACAGAATATGATTGACTGACTCAGGAGTTTTGCAAATGCTACAAACATCAATATCATCACAATTGGATTTGTACAAAATCCGATGAAGTAGCGTTAGCCATCTGAAGCAAGCCTTTTTAGGCTCAAGGCCAATATACCAGAGGTCAGTTAGGATTTTATGCCAATCTATGACATCTAACCCCACGTTCCAGCACCTATTCAGGTGATCATAAATACAGTCCTTACAGGTCAGCTCCTTGTAGATAGTTTTGGCTTTAAGCTCGGTGATGGGTCCCCCATCTTTCCAAGTTATGTCCTTGGACAAGTCTAGGATACACCTGGCATCCTGGGGAAAGGAAGCATCCCTACAGGCCTCTAAGAGCACAGAGTAGGTCCTATAGTTGGAGACAGGGAGATCGGAATCTGACTCCAAATCAGCCCAGCTTCTAATCATCCCATCAGACAAAATGTCACCAAAGGTTCTTATGCCTTTTTTGTACCAATTTTTAGCCGAACAACCTTGCAAAAGGGCTAAGGACTTACCTTTGTGGAACACATTCCACCAAATGGAGCTGTAGCTTTGGCACTTAACATCATTGTTGAGGGTTATGCTGCTAGCCTTAAACTGGGCACCATGTTTGACAAGCTCCCAAGCCTTCCACAGGCTTTTGAAGACCACTGATCTAGCTGGGGACATCACGCAACCACTCAAGAGAATGTCACTCAGGGGCAGCAACTTCCAGGACTTTACTTGTTTGGGAACAGCCAACAGTATATTATTTCTTATCAACTCCTTCCATGGCTCATTGCCATTCAGGGCCCTTACCACCCATTTTGCAGCCAAGGCAACACCTTGCACCTTCAGGTCCTTTAAACCCAAGCCACCAAAAACTTTGTCCATGCAACACCAATCCTAATTCACCGCATGCTTCTTTCTTTTCCCTTTCCCATCCGACCACAAAAAACCCCTAATCTTTTTCTGGATCTCGTCAACCTGATAGCTATTGAATAACCAGACCGAAGCAAAGTAGATACTATAAGAGGACAAAATATTTTGACAGACCTGAACCCTCCCAGCCAGGGAGAGATAATGCTTATTCCAATTATCCAGCTTCTTTTCAATTTTACCCTTTATCCAAATCCACATTTCCTTAAGGTTAGGATCCACTGCAAAGGGGATGCCTAGGTATCTTACCTGCAAATTAGGCCCACCCCACTGAAAGTTAAGATCTCTCATCCAGTCTGGTGGTTTCTCCTCCCACCCAAGAGCAACAGACTTTGAAAAAGAAATTTTAGCCCCAGAGGCCTTGCAAAACACCTCAAGCTTCGCCATTAGGGATTCAACGTTTTCTTTGCTCAACTCCGGGAAAAGAGCTGTGTCATCAGCAAACTGCACATTGATTAGCTCACCACCTTCAGGTAGCTTGATGCCTCTGACCTTGGGTGACACAGAGCTGTCTCTTAATAAGTAGAGAAGGGCATCAGAAGTGATCACAAAAAGGGCGGGTGCCAAGGGACAACCCTGACGGATTGACCTTTCAAGTTTGATCTCTTATGAAAGAATCCCATTAACATCCACATGGGCATTGGCATCCTTCAACAAGACATCCACCATCTTGCAAAAATCCACAGGGAAGCCAAAGGCTTGGAGGGTGCTACGCAAAAAGTCCCATTCAACCCTATCATACGCTTTCTCAAAATCCAAAAGAAAAAAAAGGTCTCGATTAAAAGATTTATTGAAAAAATTTAAAATATATATATGTTAATTGTGGGGGGGTCGGCTCCCTCCACTGTACCCACCCTGTAGTGCTTACATTGGCAAACCTACTGATGATAGGTACAAATTTGTCATCCTGTCAGCTAGTAGGGTATTGTCGGCAGGTCCTGCACGCGAGCCCCGCTGCCACCCCCTTGTGTGGGGTTTAAACTTTTTAAATAAAAAAATATATTAAATTTTTTCATTGCCATTTATTTCTTATAAAATCCGCCATGGAAATTAAAAGGAGGCCTACCAAAATTTTTGGAAAATGAATTTAAATTAAATTTTATAATTTTTGGTAAAAAATATTAAAGATAAAGGAGATAATAAATATTACGCTAACCTAAAAAAAGGTAGCCCAACGGGAGAAAAAATGGCAGCCCAATGACTACTTTCTTGATAGAGACAGGCACTATCATGCCCCTTCTAGCTATGGTAGACTATCCTCTCAGTTGAATGGACCTGAACGTAACCCTATTTGGCAGAAAATAAGGTCTTAGTCAAATGTTGTTAGGCATAGGTTTACAAAGCCTAACTAGGTACCATTTTTCTCTCAAAGGTGTTTGCTCAAGGATAAAAGACCTATTTTTGACATATGCGAAGATGATTGGTCACATTATATGCAAAGGGATGGTCAAATAGAAGATTCACAGAGGTTGTATAAAGGAGATTCAAAATTTTTGAATCAGTTTTATAAGGAAGCAGAGGTCAATTTTAGGTCAACCAAACATGTAAGGAAACATTTCCAAAGACTTTCTTGGAATGAAGCAATCCTTCAAAACAAAAGAAAAGTATGCATTTATCTCAATCAGAGAGGTTTGTTCAATCCAAATCATAAACAACAACCTCTTCAAAAAGAAAGATTTGATTTGCAAGTCCGTAATGTGCCAGAGAATAAAAGGGTCCAAGGGAAGGGGGTTGAAGGGAATATATTGCAAATCCAAAAGCATAAATCCCATGAAAAGGATGTGCAGAAGGGGGAAATCCAGAACAAAGTTGAGCATGCAAAGAAAAAAATTCAAGAAAAAAGGTTCTCTCAAAAAAAGGATGGACAAAAGGGGCTTTGTAACAATAGAAAGGAAATGTAAGGACAAACAATTCACCAAGAGGGAGTTACAGAAAGCTATAATCCACATAGTGTTGAAGGGAAAAAGGTAAAGACCAAAACAAAGAAAAGAAGCAAAGCTAACAAAAAAACAAAAAAGGCCCAAAGAAAGAATAAATCGGTCCTACAGTGGAGACACAAAGAGAGTCAAGATGGATCAAGGCAGAAAGGAGCTAAAGGAGGTAAAAAAAGGTTTTTTTTTTGCAGAAAAGTGTTTCGATTACCTTCTCTGAAGATATGTTAGAACCTCAGATCCGTGATCTTCGTAGTTGGGATCTAATATTTAAGTTTTGGCAACTTTCTCTTGATTTAGATAAACTACAAGATTTTATTTTTGAAGAATGGGGAGGGGTTAGTAAATTTTTCTATCTTGATAGAGAAATGAGAATTTTCATTGTAATTTTTCATGAAAAATCACATAGAGATGCTATATACAAAGTCAAATCATGGGATTATCAGGGATCTGGGTTATTTTTGCAACCATGGATTCCAAATTTTAGGCTAGAGCATTTGGAGATTAAGTTCATCCCATCTTGGATTTAGTTGAAGGATCTTGCTTTGGAACATAGAGAACTAATATTGCTAGAGAGGATGGCCAATCGAATAGGGATCTTTCATAGTCATGATAAATCCTTCTTCAAAAACCTTGCCAAACTAGTTAGGATTTGTGTCTTGTTAGATGTTACAAAGGATATTCCAACATAGATTCACTTAATATCAAAATATGGTGAATGGATCCAAAATATTATAGTAGAGACACCGGATAATGCATGCACTAAGTGTCATGAACTTGGGCATTCTAGCAATGCTTGTCAAGTAGAGGAAATATTTTACTCTGAACTGGAGCCCAAACTAGTAGAGATAAATGATAAAGAGAAGCAAAGTCAAGTTATTTCATCTTCTAAAGGAGGGAATTAAACAAAAAATGCCATGCTGAAGTTGCATGAGTTGTCTGCACATTCACCCCAGCAAGGGAAAGCCTCTTCTCTATTAGTTTTCCAAATTTTGTTTGAAAAGGAGAAGAAAATTCAATTTGTTTCATCTTCTAAAGGAGAGAACTTAACTAACAATGTCATTCTCAAGTTGTATGGGCTGCCTGTACAATCACCTCAACAAGGGAAAGCTTCCTATCTTTTAGTTGTTCAAAATTTGACCACAAGAAAACAACTTGTATGTTCGGTTTGATTAACAATAAATGACATTCTGAAGCGAACATCATGTTTTCTTTGGGGCAATAATACAACAAATGCTCTACACTTGTATGCTCCCTCTCTTCTCAGCACATCACTTCATGAAGTGGAGGAAATAGTAAAAAGACTGATGTTTAAAGAACAACCTAAAAGTATGCCTCAGGATGTCTTGAAGAATATAATAGATTGTTTTACACTAAATCAGGATAATAGATTACAAACAAAGGTTGTTAATCAAACACGTATTCATACTTTAGGAAGTTTCTTGGTAAATGGAGTGGAGCAGTTGGATGAATCTGATGTGTTGGAAGGAATTGTTAACAAAATCCTCTATTCAATAGGATCTAAATTGATCGATGAGATTGCAGATGCGGTATTAAATGAAGAAGATTGTTCTTCATTTCAAAAAATAGGGGAAGTGGAGATACAAGTGGGAAATTCTGATTTGCAAATTAGGGAAGAATCAGGTGTAGATCCTCGGATGTTATTTATGAATATGAAAATAATAA
>VDFB02350880.1:0-23140 GCA_007258455.2 Sequoia sempervirens | reverse complement strand
CCAACCCAAATCTTATTTGATTTTTTGAGTTTTGTCTTTTCACAGTCTTTGACAAGCGAATAGGAGGGGTTTTGTTTTTGTTTTGTTTTTGCGTTTTTCTATTTTTTTTCGTGTGTTTTTACTGAAGGTTGATTTATGCAACAATATTGCAAACTAGAAGGAATGAAATTGCTGCTAAAACTTAATGAGTCATACAATTTAAATAGAGAGCAATAATGATGAATTTATTGGCTCAAATGTCATTGTACATACCACAAATCTGCATATAACAATCTGATATAAACTTGAACAGCATGGACAACCCCTTTTCAACTTCTTCCCAGCTTCACAAATTTGCCCCAAGGTCTGATATGAATTTTTAGCTAACTTAATATGCGAATTAGATCCAATAATTGGTATGAAACCCTTTGTAGCACCTAGGATTTGAAGCCTGTGACTCTTGAAATGATGTAGCAACTGAGATAAGGTATAAAATGAGTTGCCAAGGCCTTGAGAAGACCTATACTGCTTATGGTTGCCCCTGATCTATTGCAATATGCTAATATAATACTGCTGCAAACTTGGACCTGCAAAATATATATCTAAAACTCATCCAAATAAGCCCAAATGAAGACCCAAGGTAGGCCCTCGCCAAAGGTGAACTGGGTTCTAGTCCAATCCACGATAGCCTTTGAGAGTTTTTGTTCCCAAAAGGCTGAAGCAGTGTTGAAACCCTTCTCCAGAGCTCAAACCTGCAAAGTGTTGAAGAGCACAAAGATATACTGAGGGCGGAAGGGGGGGAGGAGGGACGGAGGGGGGGGGTGAATTAATATATCTATAAACTTTTACCCTTTACAAACTTTATCAACTTCCAATTCTAACACAAAATCAACTATGCAAGAATATCACAATATGAACAAGTTGACACCAATATTTTACGTGGAAACCCTTGCGGGATAAAACCACGGTACAAATAATGTACTTTATGAATTATATATGCTTTTACAATGAATGTAGGCACCAACCTACTTGAATCCTCAAATATGTAGTTTAGTAGGCACCAACCTACAAAGAGCACCAACCCTTAATTCTGAGTTAGTAGGCACCAACCTACAAGGAGCTTCAACCCTTAATGCTGATTTAGTGGGCACCAACCTACAAGGAGCACCAACCTACAAGGAGCACCAACCCCTACTATTTGTAGGCACCAACCTACTGGAGGCTCCAACCCCCACTTGCCAAGCACCAACTTAGCAAAAATAATAATGTCAAGAATAGTGTTCCACCTTCAATGTTGCTTCTTCAACTGATGATGGACAATTTGCTCAAACACTCTTCTTATAAATCTGATGTATATGTTTTGTCTTCAATACTCATTACTGTATCCAAAAACTGCACTTATTCCACTTCAATCTACTTCATAAAATCTGCATATATTCTTCACAAATCTGATCCAAACTGTGCACAATCTCCTTTTACAAAACTGATCATAACCATTCACAATCTTCCCATAAATTTAGTCTTCAAGATACTCTCTAATCTGCACATATTCCTCTTTATGATCTGCCTTATATTTTCTTCATATAATTCTCATGAATAGTTCATTGATCACAATCTCATTCACTTAGATCTGCAACATGACCCTCATAAGTCTGTATTTTATCTCAATTTGACTCTACCTTGTGATGGAGGACACCTCTTTAAAGCTCACACAGAAATAATATAATATATATATCTCTGCACTCTGCTTGTGTTTGGATGATTTATCTTTTTACACACACAGCCTCTCTACAAACCCCACTTCCAATTTTCAGATATTATACATTTTTATGTACACCACCACTTCAAAGCTCTTCTTTTAATACACTATGCATACTCCAACACTTCGCTGTCTTTGTTGATATATCTTTTAATACATACTCCAACATACACAGCACACACACAAAGCTCTTCTGCTTCCACATCTTCACTCTAGTTGAGATACATTTTTAATACTCACACTCTAGTTGAGATACAATTTTAATACTCACACTCAGAAAATATTTCATTCATTGAATTCATTTAATCCTCACACTCAGAAAATATTTCATTCTCACACTCTCAACACTTTCTCCTATCCTTCTTGTGATGCAAGATTTTTCTTCAATGCTCACTGCTGTTCTGACTTTACACAGCCATCCAAACTCCACACCATTACCCCTATTCTCCATCTCTATTTATACCTTTATCTTCTAAAAGTCATACCTTTTGAAATAACCATTTCTTTGAAGAGAGATTTTATTCTTTACAAATCGCTGCCTTTTTAATCAATATAATAATTGATATGAACACACACCACTAAGTCGTGCCCTTTCATGAAGTCGTACATATTAGGAATATGATCGCACCCTTTTTGATATATTTTGTTTGCTTTAACATATTGTTGTTTTAAATATGGGTCGCTTGCTTCTTCATGTCTATACCTTTTTGTCTTATATTGCAGCTTTTTGTGAATAAGACAAATCTTTATCTAATATAACTTTTTTCTTATATATTAATTGTTGACTTAGGGTGGTTTAATTAATTCAAACATGGAGCACTTTGACCTTATCTGATTTTGTCTTTTCTCTTATCTTATCGTTGCCTTTGTCTTCTACTTTTTGTCTTATTTGCTTCTTTTTTTGTCCTTATATGACTTTTGTCTTATGTGCTGCACAGGAAATTTTGATCACTGCTGTTTATTTTTAAATGCTTCTTTTTAAAATAAATATTAATAGCTGCTGCACTCTCCATAAATACTATTTCTCCATATTAATAAAGCCTTCTTTTATATTTGTTTATGCTTTTCAAAGAACTGCTCAGATCTGTTCCTGCTCTTCAAAAGACTGCACATATGTTCTTTATAAAAACATATTAATATCATTTAAAGGCTTTTATTGAATGTTCTCTGTATACATTCCATTTACTCCACAAATGGATCCTTTTGAGTGATCTATTGTATTCTCTTCATATACACTCTTAACTTGACATCAATGACAATAGTGGCAACCATTTCTTCTATCAATCTTCGATCAATGAACTCCTTGACATCAATCAAACCAACAATCTGGACTGAGCACTTTTGACATCAATGACAATATTTCCAACAAGTGTTTTGTAAAACTGAGAGTAGAATGCCCAAAAAAGAGCCCAACACTTTGCTTTATAACCTCCAAGAGCTTTTTTAATAAAAAATAATAAAATATTCCCTCTTGAGGGTCTTTCCTCATCCAAAGAAAAAGGACACTTTTTAAAAATAACTTGAGGTGCTAGGATGGTGGCACTTTTCACTATTCACCTTATGATTTTCAGTTACTATTCACTTTTCATTATTCCATTAAAGCAACCTTAATATTTTCACTTTATCTCTGGATTCATCAACTGAAATCCAAACTGAAGGCTCGTAAGGCTCCATGCTAGACTCCACAGCCCTCGATTGGGTCCCCTAACCATGCTACTAACCTACATGAACCCTAATAGTATGCCAACCTCCGCTATAGACTATGTTGTCTAAGGAAGGGACATTACAGCTACCTTGTTATCCTTTGGGTAGGACGATTTTCATAGAATTTCTAAGGCAATTGTACGATGTTCATTCACGTCTGCACCACAATCACAAGCCAGTTGCCAACTTTCCATTGCAAATGGGAATCTACTGGTGCAAGACAGCAGTTAACACCAAGGTTGTAGGTCATGAGTTAGAGAAACTTAATCTTAAGTACCTCATTGATGCACGCACATATGACCCTCGGGGTTGTTATTCAACACGCCTTGGCGGTCGCCCTTACCACAAGCCTTCTATGGAGGATTACTGGGTCAACTACAAGGATGAGTTTGAGGTGCGCCAGCGCAGCTACAGTAGGTTCACCCTCTCACAAATTTTTGTCTTCATGTCAGAGGATGTGAGAGGATTGTCAGATGATGATGGGGATGTACTTCCTCAATTCTTCAGAGACCAGGTTGATACACAGCCACTTCCAGTTGTCGATTGGTTTGCCAAGGAAAACTCATTTATCAAAGAGAGATCAAGTAGTCATTCAAAACAGTATACTCTACCTGGATAGCAAGAAGACAAGGAGGGCAGTCATGCCAAGTACAGAGCAGCAACCAGTGGAATCTCCACTGCCATCCTCATCAAAACCAAAACAAAAGAAAAAGAGTAATCCTCCTAAAAGAAACAGAGTGCCTAACAATTCAAAAGGAAAGGCACTTGTTATAGAAACACGTGGAGCCAGCCACGAATACAGTTCGGAGCATGCCAAAGCCAGACATATAGCCTCCCATGCCATCACCAACACCACAGCAGTCTCCAGTTCTGATTCACATTGATTTGGAGCTAGACTCGCCACCACGTAGTGATACCTCTACACATTCACACTCATCAAAACTTCCTATGACTAGCACCAACCCCTCCAGTGAGATTAGTTGAGACTTGTCTTGGCTTGAGAATCAGCTGGATAGGAAGAGGAGGCAGCCATCTTACAAACTTGACTCCTCAGATTTTGATCATATCTACCAGGACGCTCCAGATAAGAGAATAAAGAAGCAAGTTCATGTAGAGAGGAACACTGACAAGGAGATCATAATAGAAACCGCTACACCTCCAGAGGGAAAGAGATTGAATGAGGAAGAAGTTGAAGACTTTGATGTGATAAAGGTCAACCTTGGTAGAAGCACAAACCAAACAGAGGTTGATTTCCTTAAGGTTGCAACAAATAGCATAAAGGATAGGGTGATAAAAGACGAGGAAGACAAGGCAGCCCTCAAGGCTGAAATCCAGCAGCTTCGTCAATATATCTCTAACCTCGTGCATAGAACTAAAAATGTCACCGCTTCGGTCCCACAGATGCTAAAGCTACCAACAAAGCAAAATCAACTAAATCAACTGGTTGTATATGGGAAGCGCTTGATAGACCGAGAAGAAGAGTTCGTCACAAGAGGCCGCTTTGTACTCACAGAGTTATATCAATTGAGGTACAATGCCCACAAACTCCGTCTATGGATCCAGGATGAGGAGCGAGACTTGTCGGTTGATAGACCCAGAGATGAAATCATCTCTCATCTAAGGATGGCATATGACTCGGTCATCGACGAAGAAGATAAAGAAGCTATTTTTACTTGGAGGACACAATTAATCTTCAAGGAAAAAATACAGGATACAATGGCTTCAGAATTGGCTAAAAGCAGAGAACACGTGACTAGTGCACTCCAGTTCGTGAGAACTTTCATGTCCGAAGTTCCTTGCCAGTATGAGCATGAGGGTGGTGAGTACGTCGAGCTTACTAATGTTCAGTTAGAGTTGTAGGTGCTCATCCATGGTATTTTCAATGGAGATTCCGGGTTGTAAGTTAGATCAACTTACAATCATGTCAGCATTATTTGATGAGGCAATTAAGAGTAGAGGAGAACTTCAGAGTCAGATCACAGGCAATGAGGAGATGTTGCGAAGACACAATGTGCTACGACAAAGTATCCATGCTCCAGATGATGATGCAGTCAACAACCTCGTGGAGGGGTTACTTGCTCGAGATCGTGACTAGTGAACTCCAGATCAGGACGTCCCACCTTTTCAGGATTGACATCAGACACAGCAATTAACTCGATGCTTCTTTCTGAGTTAACTTGTTCCACCTTTCATGCTATGTCTGTCTTGGAATCATCAATGTACAGTTGGAGTTTTCATTTAGTTTTCATTTCAATAAGGACGTGCATGTTGCACATGTCCATTTAGTTTAGTCTTGTTTCGATTAACTGATGGTAGTTTTCCAGTTAACTGTATAGTTTCCTTTATTTAGGGTATAGCAATAAAATCTTGCATGCTTGCAAGATTGTAGTTGACTCAAGGTGATTTTAGGGTTCCCTACACCTTTGATGTCTATAAATAAGAGCTCTTTGCTCATTTTTAATTAACTTTTGCACGCGATAGTAATATATGTTGCGCCACCTTGCCTGAAATATTGTTGTTTTGTATCTATTCATGAGCTTTTACTGTGATAATAAATAGCTACGCCACCTTGCCTAAATGTTATTATTATGGTATTTGTTCATCTTAGTTAAATGAAGTTGTTAGTTTGATCGTTTATTGTATGCGTGTCTCGCCAATTTGTTGTCCTAGTTTGCTATTTTATGTTGTGATAATAGTTTTTCTTTCCATCTACGCCTTGGATAGGGGTTCCTCCTCAGAAATTTGGAAAGAAGAATTATCGTTTAAGTGTTGTTGCTAATAAGCTTGTTGCATATCTACGCCTTGGATAGGGGTTGTTCCTCCTTGGAAATTTAATAATTGAGCTTATCATTTGATGTCGTGCCCAATAAACTTCATATCAGCCTATGCCTTGGATAGGGGTCCCTCCTCCTTAGAAATCTTGCTGTAAGGTTTATCGTAGAAAACATTCCTGCTCCTTTTTCCTCATGCTTTGTTTTCTTGAGGAGATTGGATAGATTAAAGCATTTAGTTTAGTTGTAGTTAGGATCTGCGAAACCAAAGAAAACCCTTAGCTGCAATGTTCTTGATTTCCTTAACCTTGTGCCTCTTCTAGCTAAGTCGAAAAAGATAGGATTTAGAATACTTTATTTTTCAATACATATCAGCACAAGAGGGAGCTTCCCCTCCTAATTTGAAGAGTAGTCATTACGCACTATGCATAGTTGTCCGTACCAACTCGCACTCCAGAGGTGCTAATTGTTACGCCAACAAGCAGTATGCTATTTTTAGTAAGTGCTATTTTTGGCAGTGTGGTTTGGCAATAGTTTTGCATTCAGTTTCTATTTTTGGCAATGACTCAATTCTGTTTTGGCAGTGGCTTTTCTAGTGTTCTTGGAGTTCAAAAATGGCAAGGTAATAACTTAAGTTATAAGTTTTATTTTGAAGTGGCTTTTGGACCCCCACATCTAGGCTTCAAGACTTAAGTTATTTTTAAAAAGAGTACTCTAGACTTGGACGCCAAAGTTGGAGAAAAGTACAATTCAAGTTAATATTTATGCCAAGGTAAAGTGGACACCTACGTAGACAAGTGAATGAGTTTTTAATAAATATTATTGTATTCCAAATTTGGGTGTCAAATTTTGGAGGGAAAAGGAGATATGAATTTTTGGGTGTGGAGCTTATCAATATGACTCTTCCTCCTCATTTGGGTTATCAAACTTTTATCATAACGAAGTGTTGCTGAAATCTTTTCAAGCTTTGGTTCGAGGTTGGTACACCTCCTAGTTCTTCTTCAGTTTCGAATTTGCAAGATAACTCCTAACTAGATAGTGAGTGCTTCTTCATTCAGAGGTTGCATATCGAGCTTCAATGGTGGTGGATTCCTAGTTGCTCCAGTTTTGAGTAGCTTTGATGTTTTCTAGTAGTATTTTGGTGTGTTCTTTACTGTTGGAGTTTTTTGGAAGTGTTCAAACAAACCTAGCTGACCCATGTTTTGACTTGCACCGTTCTGAGAAGTTGAGATATTTTTGTGGGTATTGTTGCTAAGTTTTCCTCTTGTTGGGGCGCCCCCTTGCTCCAGTTTTGGTGATTTTTAGATGAGTATATGATTTTTGGCATAAGATCAACCAACTTGGGAGGCTGTACCATTTGTAGGAGGCTCATTGGTATGCGTGCCTGAGTTTCTAGTGTTGGCTTGTGGAGTTTGGTTGCTAGGACTTGGACGCCTAGCTACTTGGAATCATTTGCATCAGGTTTGAGATCATTTGGAGGAGTATGGAGGGAGTTATGAGGTTTTCTTGAGGATTCTGGTTCGCTGCTCTTTCATATCAGATTGTTGTTGCAGCATATCAGACTTGATAATTTTGTTGTTTATTCACTTTTCCTTGATGCCATATCATTGTATTGTTGTTGGGAGAAGTATCTAAAACTTGGGCTTTATTATTGCTAAGTTATCTAATGATACATTGTAAAAGACTCTGTTGTACCCAAAATAAATTTTTCCTTCAAAGAGACATTTTTCTTAAAATAATCTAGGTCATGTAAAAAATGTTGTCAAAAGTATGTTTTAGGTCAAACAGAACACAAGGTTTTTGTGGGTTTGTGTCAAGGAAGATACCTACAAAATTCTGAAAATTTGAAAATTAGTGTTTCAAACCCTTGTTTCTAGGAAAACCCTTAAAAATAGGACCTTTCCGACATTGATTGAAAATGATTTTCATAGGATGAATTGACTTCACAATCACACTAGTCAACTGAAAATCACCAAAAAGTTTGTTTTACTCTAGTGGGTCTATTTTTATTTTTCAAGAAAAAAGCAAGCACCTCCGCAACCATTAATGGCAAAATGGCCAATACCAGGTGTTGAAAGCTAAACCTCAAAAGCTTCAACGAAGAAACCATGGCAGAAATTCTCAAAAAAGATGTTATCTTATGAAGGGTATTTTTAAAATTGAAAAATGCCAAAATTTGACTAACTCTGGAAAAGACACACCTTGCTACCAAGGAGGCTATGCAATTACACATTCAACAAGGGCACCCTTGAACTAGATGATCCAGATGTCACTTTTGGATGAACTCATCTTTAGGAGATCTCTCTGGCATCAGCTCAGCCTTACAACAAACCTATCAGCCAGCCTGTGAGACACATCAAACGACAACTGTTGATCGTTAGAGCATGCAAAATGGAAGGTAAATCAATGCATATCAAGACAAAAGCACCCCTGTTGGCCAGGGGCACCCTTGAATTTGAGTCACCTGATGAGGCTTTCAATAACTGCTTTCTACAAGGCATATGTTCAACTCTCTCTCAGCTTCACGATCAATCCAACTGCACATTCATAGGACCTGTCAAGTAATTAGAGGAAGAGATCAAGCAGAAAACACCGAAGATGAAAGTTGAATGATGAATATGGAGAAATTGGCTAAGTGTTAAGGAAAAGTGCCCCTATTGAGAAAAGGCGCCCATCTTTTTGGGCAGTCAGATGAAGTCTACAAGCTTTGCAACCTCCAAGATGACCACCTCCGTTTTGATTAATCTCAACAATGACACCGTCAGCGAAGACAACAGACTGATCAAACACCTGACGACAGAGATCGAACTGGGACCATTCGTGAAGGTTTGCAACATAGAAATAACAAGTAAAAAAGCCAAAAGCACCCCTGTAGGCCAGGGGTGCCCTTGCTTTTGAAGTACCTAAACCAACTTTCACGCTTCGCGAAGCTAGTCATCCTTTCCAAGATTGAGCTAGTTATCCATCCCACGTTTCAGCGAGATCATCAGACTCATCAATCAGTAGTGATCTTGGATCAGAGCACGGAGGGTCAAAATGGAAGAATTGAAGAACACTAAAGAAAATTGACCAAGTCCGAGGCTAAAAGCGCCCCTGCTGGGAAAAGGTGCCCTTGAATTTGAGACATCAGATTTAGTTTTTGGGCTTTGCAACTCCCAGGCACACTTAATCAGAGTTGTTCCATCTCAGCAATGGATCTATCAGCAACAACTCAAGATCAATGGAGCAACCGGGAACGAGGATTCAACAGAGGCACTTCACCATGAAAAAAGAATGAAAATAACTTCAACTCCTCAAAAGGAACGCCCAAAAGTCAAAGCCAGATTTGTTGATTGAAGTTGGATATTTTGAAGGCCTTTCATGTCTAAAACGTCCTACAATCAGTGGAAATCACTCCCGGGAACTCCAGATCAAGCAAAAAGACCCCTCAATCAAGAGTTGGTGCCCAAACTTGATGCATTCAGGCTTCAATCATTATATATCAAGCCTAGGCGTCCCATTTCATTATCCTTCTTTGTAGGTTGAAGGCTAAAACAACAATTTCTTCTCCAAGGCATATTTTCAAGATCTAACAGAGGGGTTTTCACCGTTTTTTGTATTTTTGAAGGTCAATTGCACAGAGGGATAACTTATCAGAGGTTGCATCGTATGGAAACCTTTGCGAGAGAAAACCACAGCAAAAATATTGCTTTTATTAATCTTCTTTCTACAAATTTTGTAGACACCAACCCCTAAGAAACTCCAATTTGTAGGCCCAACCTACTAGAGGCACCAATCTCATCAATATCCTCAATATAGATAATATTCTTCTCTAATATGCTATAATGCTGATCATAAATCTGCCATAAAACTGATTACAATCTCCTCATAAAAACTTATTTTAAATCTGCTCTAATATTCCTCACAATTTCTCCATAAAATTTGCAAGTGAACTCCTTATATATTTGTATGATGTATACTTTAATTCCTTCTTCACATTAACTTGCTGGTATATATCTGATATATATTTTATTCTTCACATACTATGTCTGCTTCAATGAATGGCAAACTCTTTCTATTCCTTCATAAAGTTCTTCTTGATGATGATATATTATTCACAAATTCAATGCAATTATTCTCATATATCTTCCTTCTTAAGTCTGCATATATCCCTTGTCAAATCTGCTCATACACTCTTCATGGATCTGTTGTTATACTCAAGAAAATTCTGCTCTTACAAGGTCTGATTTCTCATGATAATCTTTTGTTTGTGTTCCAAAGATACTCTCTTATTCCACCACAAAATCTGATCTTGAACTGTTGTAGATATCTTCTAAATTCTCATTTCTAAAACTCACTTTTCAATCCACACTTGTAATGTGTCCTATTGGGATATCTCTATATTTTGCCCTAAAACCACAATTCCAACCAAAATAAGAGATGCAATATATTTAAGAATTATTAAATTAATATTTACTTGTTTATTAATGCTCAATATTGTAATTTATCAGTTTAGATAGTTTCTATTCTTTTGTTTAGTTTTGCTTCTGATTAGATTTAGAAACTTTCTGCTTTCTTTCTAAATCTCCTTACTGTAAAATCTATAAGAGTGTTTGCCTCTTACTAATTAATTCATTCAAGATTTTACTGTAATATGGTATCAAAGTGAGAGAATTTTTTCGGGCACCATTATCTAATTTTGAAGAAAAATTTTGTGGGTTTCTTAAAGAAATCGTCTCTCTTTTTTGAGAAAAATTGCACCTCTTTTGTCTATTCAAAATCGCAACATTTTCCTTTCAAAAATCGCATCTCACTGCACTGCAAACTCGTGCAAACTCGTGGAAGTTTTCTTGTCTAAAATATTCACAGATTTTTTTCAATGTCAAAATCGTGATTTTTATTCTTCCATCTACACGCAATCTGACTTCTTTTGCCCACATTTTTAGTTCTTTAGAAGACACGCGACCTTAGTTTTTCTTCTACCCAAGCGCGTTTCCCCTGAAACGTTTTTTGCACGCGATTTTCTTTTGTCTTTGCCGCGCACGAGGGTTTCTAGGCGCATTTTTTGGAGTTCTTTGGCTGTCATGATTTTTGGTCGAATCTCTACCTTACAACCACATTTTTCAATCTTTTTTGGGCACTATTCAAATGCATTTCTGGGCCTTTTTTTGGTGGGTGTCGGATCTTTCAAGGGTTTCTGCTCTTCACAGGTTTTTGCCCTTATTTTTGCTCATGATTTTGTTTGCTGTGTGACAGGTTTTAAAGCTTTTCTAGGCAGATTTTCTCAAATATCGTGGACATATTTTCTGCTTTTCTATGTTTAGTTGGACAAGTTTTGTGAATCCTGTCCTCTACCTCTTAGCAGTCTTTTGTCTCTACATGCTGCTTGTGGGGTTTTGTGCCTCCTATCTATTGGATTTTGTTTACAAAGATACTCTGTCCAAACCTATGACACATGGCTTCTCTAATGCACATTATGTTGGAGGGCAATCAAAAATTCAACGGCTGCAACTACAACACTTGGAAGTAGTGTATGCTGACAATTTTTGAATATTGGTGCCTTGACCAAATTGTTCTGGGCAACAGTACACGTCCTACAACGACGAGTAAAGATCAGGAAAAATTTGATGAGCAAAATCGGGAAGCCGTGGTGCTTATTAAATTGTCTGTTACTAATGACCAGTTGCCTCGAGTGTCATTTGGCAAATCAGCTAAAGAAATTTGGGATCTTCTAAAAGATCTTCATGAAACATCCAACAAGAGTCATGCGTTCTTTCCAAAAAACATGTTTTCCATCATGATGGATGAGAAGACAACTCTATAGGCGCACTTGACAAAAATCAAGGACATTCGTGATCATCTTGAGGCTATTGGTCAAAAAATGGAGGAAGAAGATATGGTAGTCATCACTCTGAAGAGTCTGCCAAAATCTTATGAGCACTTTATTGAGACACTCAACATTACCTCAGCTAATGTTGATTTGAAGTTTTCAAATCTTTGCACCATACTTCTACAACAGAATCGTTGGAAACAACAGTTCGGTAGCGGTGCTTGTTCATCCTCCATAGAACAAGCTTTTCCTGCCAAGATATTTCAGTAGAAAAAGGGCAAGAATCAGCCCTCTCAGCAGACCAGTCAAGCTCAATCTCAAGATTCTTCCAAAAAGAAGAATGTTCAGTGCAACTATTGTCATAAGTATGGTCACACGAAGAAATATTACCGAAAACGCTTGGCTTCTAAACAGAACAAGCTAGGAGAGTCGAAACCCAAAGCCCATGTTGCAAAGCACACTGATCAGGAGGAGTCTGTGTTCTATGCCTTTATGGCCAAGAGTCTAGTAGACCCTATTAAATCCTTTGCCTGGTATATTGATTCAAGTGCATCTTGACATTTCACTCATCGTCACGATTGGTTCATTGAGTACACACCATTCAAAGATTTTGTTATATTTGGAGGAGGCGAAGAGTATATTGTTGTCAGCAAGGCAACAACAAATTCATTTTGGAGGGAGAAATTTAATATTTCTCAATGTATACTTTGTACCTAGCATGGAGCTGAATTTACTTTCAGTCAGTCAAATCATGACTCACTCTCCTCAGCTAGATATTGTTTTCAGCATGCATACATGCAGCATTGTTGATAAAGAGACTTGCATTACAGTTGTTCAGGGACTTGAGGATTATGGTCTATATAGACTTGTTGATTCTGGTGATTCTCAAGAGCACGCTATGGCAGCCAGGAGTAGTTCCATCAGCAGCGTTTGGCATCAACGTTATGGGCACTTGAATATGCAATATCTCTCTCAGCTATCTCAAGATGATCTGGTTGGTGGCCTACCTGCAATTCAAACTCAGAATCATGGAGTATGCAAGGCTTGTTAGGTTGCAAAGCAGCATCGGACTCCATTCTCAAATGGTGACTCATGGCGAGCTTCCAAGGTATTACAATTGGTTCACGCCGATTTATGTCGCCCAATGAACACTCCTTCAATTACTGGTTGCAGGTATTTTCTGCTATTTGTTGATGATTTTAGTAGAAGAATGTGGGTGTATTTTCTTAAAGACAAATCAAAGGTGTTTGGTATATTTCAGTAGTTTAAGGCCTTAGTTGAGAAAGAGTCAGGCTTTCCTATAGTCACTCTTAGGTCTGATAATGGGGGGGAGTTTTGTTCTAATGACTTCTCCAGTTTTTGTGCTGCACATGGCATTAAGCACCAACTTACCACACCATACACCTCTCAGCAGAATGGTATCGTTGAGCGTAGGAATCGCACCATTACTGAAATGGCTCATTCTATGTTGGAGCATAGAAATGTCCCTAAGAAATACTGGGCTGAAATAGTTTATACTACTGTTTATCTTCTAAACCGGTCTCCTACTCATGCGGTTAAGATGACTCTTGAAGAAGCCTGGTCTTAATGTGAGCCTACGGTCAGCCACTTGAAATTTTTTGGCTCTACTGCTCCGGTGTGGATTCCAGATGCCAAGCACACTAGGTTGGATTCCAAAAGCCAAAAACTCATGTTCACTGGTTATAGTGAGAATCATAAGGCATACAGGCTGATTGATGTAGATACAGCTCATCTCATCTTTAGTCATGATGTTGTGGTTGATGAAACTACTGGGCCTTTCTTTCCATCTTCTACTTTTGTGAGCCCCGAGGATCAATCTATGCAGGCTTCTGATTTGGGTGTTTGTCTTCCCCTAGCTCCACCTGATGGGAGGGATTCTACAGTTCTGTAGGCACCTCAGTAGAATATTCCACCACCCGCCCCTCCTCAAGACAATCTAGACCTCATCCAGCTGATTATGTTCAAGCCACACCTGGTGATGTTGTTCCTCCTGTTTCAGATATTGGTACTTCTACTCTCCAACCTCAATGGTATGCTAAAACCATAAGTGATCTTCATGATGATGAATTACTTGAGGGTAGAACTGCTCAAAAAAAGAGCAAGCAGTAGAATGTTGTTTATTTTGCTCTCATGGCCAATCCTCACAGCATCTCTGAGCCTCAAACCTATTTTGAGGCTAAAGGTGTCCCTGAGTGGGAACAGGCTATGGAAGCTAAACATAAATAGCCTTCTGAAGAATAACATGGGCCGTTTTTGATCTTCCACCTAGGAAGAAGCCCATTGGCTACAAATGGGTGTATAAAGTTAAGTACAAGCCTGACGAAACCCTTGATAAGTACAAGGCTCGGTTAGTAGCCAAAGGGTTCTCATAGACAGAGGGCATTGATTATGAGGATACTTTTGCTCCTACGGCCAAAATGAGTACTATTTGGCTTGTCCTCACTACTGCAGCTCGGTTTGGTTGGAAAGTCCATCAAATGGACGTCGAGTGCATTTCTCAATGGTGATCTACAAGAAGTCTACATGATGCAACCTCCTAGTTTCAAGGTTGGTGGTAAAGAACACCAGGTTTGCAGACTCATGAAAGCACTCTATGGTCTTAAATAGGCTCCACGAGCATGGTACATGAAAATTGATAAGTACCTTGTTGATCATGGTTTTCAAAGGAGCCCTTCTGGTTCAAATTTGTATGTCAAACAGTCTGGTGATGATATTCTTGTGCTTGTTGTCTATGTTGATGACCTTATCATTACTGGCAGCTCAAAACATCTGATTAAGGAGATCAAACGCAATCTCAGTCAATCCTTTGACATGACAAATTTGGGACTTCTTCATTATTGTCTTGGTGTTGAGGTTTGGCGGACAATTGATAGCATCTTTATTTCTCAATCCAAGTATGCTCGCAATTTGCTTGATAAGTTCAGAATGAATGATTGCAAACATGCCTCTACACCTATGGAGAAAGGGCTAAAACTATCAGCAAAATCATATTCGCAAATGCAAAATGAATTTGCATTCAAGCAACTAGTAGGCAACCTCATTTATCTCACTGCTACTAGACCTGATCTCAATTTTGTAGTGATCTACACCTCTCGCTTCATGGCAGCCCCTAAAGTTGAACATCGGGTTGCAACGAAGCGTGTGCTGAGATATGTGAAAGGCACTTCCAACTTTGGCATTTTGTATGGAAGGTGCAAAGATCCTAAGTTGATTGGCTATACAGACTCAGATTGGGCAAGTTTTGTTGATGACCGAAAGTCTACTTCAAGGTATGTATTCAATAAGCAAGAAGTGGCAAGTAGTGGCTCTTTCCTCGACTGAAGTTGAATATTGGGGAACTGTTAAAGCAGCTTGTAAGGTAGTTTGGCTTCGAAGGGTGCTTTCTGACATGCAAAATGTCTCAAGCAGGGCCTTCCCCCTTGTATTATGATAATCAAGGGGTGTTGAAACTCGCAAAAAATCCAATCTTCCATAAAAGGACAAAGAATGTTGAACTTCATTGTAATTTCATCTGTCAGCTTGTCGAAGATAGATCGGTAGTATTGCAATATGTTCCAACAGAGGATTAGACTGTTGATATTGTCACCAAGCCTCTAAGCCCAGATAAGTTTGTCAAATTTAGAGGGCACCTTGGTGTAGTTGATAGTTTGAGCATTAATGGAGGGTATTAAATTAATATTTACTTGTTTATTAATGCTCAATATTGTAATTTATCAATTTAGATAGTTTCTATTCTTTTGTTTAGTTTTGCTTCTTATTAGATTTAAAAACTTTATGCTTTCTTTCTAAATCTCCTTACTGTAAAATCTATAAGAGTGTTTGCCTCTTACTAATTAATTCATTCAAGATTTTACCGTAATAAGAATAATGAAATTACCAATTAAATTGTCCTTTATAAGATAAATCTTGGTTTAGGTCCTACACACAATATTCGTCACTAGAAATTGACATTAAATCATAAGCCATGATAATATTTATTTATTACTAATCATTAGTAAACATCATGATATCCATGTACATTAGTCACATCAAAATCTAATCGAGGCAATAGCCATTCCAATGTGGATTCCTATAATAATCTTATTAGGAATTCGTTGAAATATTTGCAAACCATAGTCTCAAGGTTGGTCACCCTTGTACTGCGAGAGCATGGAAGGTGGGTCGCCCTTCCATCCCTCGATCGATTGACCTTGGAGGCTGGTCATCCTCCTTGATCAAGCCCAAGGGCATGGAAGGCTGATCTTCCATCCCACCCCCTGGCCCACAAGCATGGAAGGTTGGTCTTCCATTCCACCCCCTAGCCCACAAGCATGGAAGGTCAGTCTTCCATTCCATCTCGAGTTGGTGTACTTGTAAGAGCATGAAGGTCGGTCTTCCTTCACCTCGCGTGAACCCGAAAGGTTGATCAGCCTTCCTATTTGCAATCCAATTCTCTAAATTCGAAATAGATTATTATACAAATCCCTTATCACATATAATAAAGGAAAGCATGTAGATTATTCACAAAGTTCATTAATTTTCTGCAAGTACCACTATTGCATGATCGCATATATATATATATAGTTATTTCTAATTATATTTAACTTACTTCCCAATAATATTCTTGCTAACAATATTTATTCCAATAGATCTCTTATTCTGACTTCTAATTCTTTTTATTTTTCCAATCTGCTTGCTTGATCCAAATTGATGCCTTGCACAAATTGATTTTACTTCTCTATATATCCCTCAAGGTGGGGTGAATGGTCACACCCCTATATAATCAATGCACCCCTTACAAAGGATGCACCTCTCCCTACTTAAGCGCTGCCTTTTAACTTAATTAATTAGTGATAATTTAAAACGACTCCTATCGAGCCCTTTGAAGAGTTGCTGCCTTTTATTTAATCGCCGTCTTTGGTGATTATTAATCACTGCCCATGAAATGCTCCTTTGACTTGGCCAATTACATTCCAAGGGGGGTCAGCCCATAAATAAAGTTTTAGATATTATTTTAATTAAATTTTTCAATGAATAATTACATGTTACTGCACTGCTGTGATCTGATTGGTAAAGCAGATTCCTTAGTGGGGGCATCACAACACTTTTATCCTTCTCTTATACCTTCATAAAGGGAGGCAGCCGCTTGAATGGACGCATCTATTAGCAAAAGGGTACAACTCTTTTAACACGCGCACCTCTTCATAATCATTCTAATATATAAGCGCCTTATTAAAAGGTGGCAAATTCTTCATAAAGTCGACCTCAACAAAATTCAAATTAAAATTAATTTATTGAATTCCTTTCAAGAGGTGGCATCAAGGAGTCATCTATAATGAAGGAAGGCAACTTCTCATAGGGCAGGCCTTGGAGAAAAACATTTAAAACTTAATCTTTTATTTTATTTATACCAAACAACTCAATTTGCATCGCTGCCATAGGAGATCATGTTAAATGCTGCTTTTAGGAATAATAATCGCTGCTCTTCCAAAACAATATTAATCACTGCTCACCCTTTAATATGTTTGTTGCTTTCTTAACATAGATCACTTGCCTCCTTAATTATCTTGAACGCTGCTACCTTATTGATATAATCACTGCTGTACATTAGTTAATCACTGCTCTTCATTACTACAAATAATCACAGCTGTTCTCATCATTTCCTGATTACACTTAAACTTAGGCTATATATATATATATATTGCCTTTATATTGGGTACAAAGAAGTGGTCAGCCAGCATTACATGTTTGGGTGCCAATATCATGAGGTCGGCCCAAGATAGGATTTAAATTATATTTGAATTTATTCTCCATTGAGAGAGGCATAATAATAAGGAAGGTCAGCCAATATAAGTGTAAATAAAATTTAAATGTAACAACCATAAACTTGTCTTTTTATCTTTATTAATGCACACTTTTGATGTATCATAACCTTGTCCTTTGGATGGCGATTAGTGGCATTTGGCCTTCATTCAATTATTGACTTTCTTTTCCTTCACTAACAAAATGTTCTTCACACCTCTGACATGAATGATAATAATCCAACAATCTAGTATATCCACTTTGACATCAATGACAACTATCTTTTCAATTGTCCATATGCCTTTGACAATTACTTCATTCATTCGCTTTGACATCAATGGCAATATTCTAACACTTCTTTGTCAAGCTATTGATGAAGTGGGCCTTCGAAATGTTGTGCAAGTTATAACAGACAATGCAAAAAATTGTAGGGCTGCTGGGTTATTGGTTGAGGAGTGGTATTCAGACATTTTTTGGACACTTTGTGTTGTTCACTCCCTCAACCTAATGCTACAAAAAATTGGGAACAAAATTGATTGGATCAAACAAGTGAATGTTGAGGCTGAAGACATCCAAATGTTCATCACCAACCACCATATGTCACAAGGCATATTTAGAACATTCAAGAAATTGGAGCTATTAAAGGTAAGTTAAATAATAAACATGTTTCACTTTAGTAATATTTTAAATTTTATTTTAATTTTAAAATTTGATTTTGTAAATTTAAATTTTATTTTATTTTGATTTTCAAACAGGTTGTTGAGACCCGTTTTGCCTCCAACACAATTGTGTTAAGATGACTTGTGAAGGTTCGTGAGCCACTCTCTAACATGATCATCAGCCCTAATTGGTCCATATGGAGGCAATCTAGCATTGCAAGGGCAACAAAGGTTAAGCAAATGAGCCTAGATGACATTTGGTGGGATCGTGTTGAGTATCTCCTCAATTTTACTAAGCCCATATTGAGCATGATCCGTTATACTAACATGGATAGACCTTGTTTGGGTGAAGTATATGATGGCACCCTCAATGATTGAGAAGATGAAAGCCATCATCAATGCAAAAGAGCAAGATCCTAAAGAAAACTTCTTCAAAGAACTACACAAAATCATTTTAGAGAGATGGAACAAAATGACCACTCTATTGCATCTTCTTGCTTTTGCATTGAGTCCCAAATACTATAGTGCTCAACTCCTTTCTGTGATAACAAGAGTCACCCCATATAGAGATATTGAAGTGGCTTAAGGGTACAAGGAAGCACTTCGCAAACTCTTCACTAATCGTGACCAACATGATGCATTAAGGGCTGAGTTCATGGGTTTTGCATGCTTCAATGATTGTGGTCTTGATGCTCTTCGAGACAAGTACATGGTCGATGCTCCTAGTTGGTGGTACTTCCATGGCCAAGAATACACGTACCTAGAACCTCTTGCAATCAAAATTTTATCCCAAGTAAGTTTTATAGTCAAAATCTTTTATCTTTTAAGTTTTATAATTTTATTAATATTTAAATTTTTAAATTTAATTACTTAAATTTTGTAACTCTTTAACTATCTAATTTGGTCTTAATAGGTTGCTAGTTCATCTTCATCTGAGAGGAATTGGAGCACATACTCCTTCATCCATTCAATAAAGCGCAATAGACTACATTCAAAAAAGGCAAAGGACTTGGTGTATGTGCATTCAAACTTGTGGCTCCTTACACACAAAGAAAGTGCCTACAAAGAAGGGGACACAAGAAAGTGGGATATCGAGCCAAAGCGTCTTGACTTCAATGCTTCCACTAACAACTTTGCTGCACTTGATGTTGATGATGACTATGAGCCAGCTAGTGAGCATCAAAGTGCTAGTGCCAGTGCTAGTGGTAGTGTCAGTGCCAATCCCAGTGACACTATTTGTGGTTGTTCTAATTTACCACTATATACGTCTACTAATATGGATGGTGATGATATTTTTGATGACCCATATGATATTTGATCAATGATCAATGATGGTTGATTGTCAACACTTAGACATTATTATTTTTTTACTTTAATCTATATCATGACATTCGAGTTTGACTAATATTTGACTATTAATATGGTGGTGTATTTTAATTTTGCTATGTTATTTGACTATTAATATAGTGGTGTATTATGAACAAATCTTATTGCTGTAAATATGTATATATTTCTGATTTTTATATGTTTTTGTATCAACAAACCCAACCCCAAAAAAAAAATTGCCCAAACCCAAACCAGTAACTTAGGTAAAAGGAGCAGACCCAGTAACATAAGTGATACTCATTGCAATACCATCAACAATTTATCCTACAGTCACCAGGAGTTCTTCATAACAAGGGCAACACCCTATAGCTACCCCTCCACTCAGACAAGCATCAATATTCTGACTTGTTCACTGTAAGTTTAAGGAGACTTCAGCTGCTGATATCACAGTTGCTGGAGGTGCAAACAGGTCATCACGTTGCTCATCAAACAAGACAACCCAAATCATCCACACAAGCAACTAGTAGGCACATACTCACACAAGAGTAATTATAGCCGGGCAATCGTAATGTCCCCATTTTGGCAAAAGCATCGAAGGCCGTGAAGAGTTAGTTTTATTATGCGCACTCGTAGGTCATTGAATGGTATATAGAGGGTCTAGCTGGAGTTGGCTCTCGCATTGGCGCTTTAGATCGCTTGGCTGCTCGGGCTCATTCGGACGCTTTTTGCAGAAGTTGCTATTTTTAGCAGTTCTTGGCAGTCAGCGTGGGACCCCTGCTATTTTTTAGCAGTAGGGATTTGGCAGCGTTCAGAATCACTTCCTCAGTCGGCAGCTTCAGACGGATTGGGCATCGGATAAATAATGAGAGAGATATTAATATTTAATTAAATTAATTAAATATTAATTACTGGAGCATTATAATATAAAGTTATAATATTTCATTATAACTTAAGTGATTTTTGCTAAAGGGGTCGCCCATCATTGAAGGGGCCACTTTTAATTATATTTTATAATTAAAAGTGCTTTCGAAAACTATTGAAAAATTAAAAAAAGAAAAGTTCGAATTTATTTAAATAAAACCTAATTGAGAAAATTCGAACTCTTGAGGAGATATAAGGGTTTCATTGGGATTTGAGCTTATTATGTTATGAAATCAATTTTTGATCAAGTCTTCTTCAGAGAACGAAGCCAAGGGTTTCAGTTTCTACAGGCATTGGAGAACGAGCCATCTTCAGTGTTGCAGTTCAGAGGCTGTGAAATATCAGCTGATCTATTGCATTCAGAGGGATATCTTCATTCAGAAGTTATCACAGAACGTTCACAGAGTTTTCTTTCAGCTTGCTGCAATAATCAGGTTTTCATCAAAATACTGTTGCTTTTTTAATTGCATGTTATTGGATCTCATTTGTAATCATTCCAGAGGATTAATAAATAGACTGGCATCAGCATTTTCAGTAGATTTAATCATTTCCAGTATTGCATTATTTTATATAAATTTATTCTATTCTTCTAAAAGAAACAAGAGAAAACAATCAAAAATACGGCTTCTAATCAAGGAGAACAGTGGGTTTTACAGCACCCATATAAACTCACCACTCCTGGGTGTGACACAGTTGCCTCAATCTGAGGAAGAGAAAGATTCACCACCAGATTGAATATTTACCATTGTTGAGTGCACCACCATACTAGGACACTGTGAAGTTCCAGTTTATTATAATCCAAGCTGCATTTGGGAATTAATCTGTAAGCTCCTCATATGAAAAATCATTTGAATACCTCTAACTGATAAACTTTCATGTATATCAATGGACTCATCTAATGTGTTACTTTGAGTTTGTTGACTGATATGTGCACTCTGTAGAAATTATTATTTGTCCTCAAATCTGCAAAATCTGTGAATTTATTTAAGGGAGGATTTACTAGTGATATTTAGGTTTGAGACTGTAAGAAGCCTACCTTACCTCAACCAAATTTTTTCTCCTTGCTGGCTTAATATTTTTGATGTAGATAAAAAGATTCAAATATAACATGAACAGAATACCCAATGATGAAGTTATAATCAAATCAATCAAAACATGGCATACCCAGAAAACGATGATGGCTTCTTATTGAATGAACAATCTAATTACAAATAGAGGATTGCCTATAGCTTACAATCAAATAGTCTGATTTAGAAAATTAGATCACATACAACATGCAAAATCGCCAAAAATGTATACCAAACCCTAGCCAAGTGATTGAAGAATGAAACCCTAGGTAGTCTTGATGAACTACCCTTCAACCTTTTATTGAAATAAGACTGTTGCAGCACTGTTGGTGGTCTGATATGACTGATAAAACTCTGTAACAGCTGGTATGCAATCTGTACTTGACTGTAGATGACCCAGAAATGCTGAAACTCATCAAATATTGCAAAAATAGCTCAAATCATGAAATCACCTAACTCAAAAAGATAGAAAGGTAGTGAATTCACCTAGCTTGCCTCCTACATTTGAAAAAGGCTGAAATATGACTGATATCAAGTCTGAAACTTGATTTCCAGCCACCTGTGATAATCTGATATGGATTTCCAGCCAACCCACAATGCAAAAACTCTTCAAAATGAAACCCCAATATGACAAAAGGGGCGATTTGTTCCTTGAATACAAAATACGATTCAATCTACTTGATTCCTTCTTGGACCTGCAACAAAACCAGTCTTCAAACCCTTATCTTCCAAGTCCTAACTCCACAGAAGCATGTCAATTAGGCTCTATGATGAACTCCATGCGAATTTACCTCTCATGGTGGAATGGAGTCATCACCAAACCACTATTATTTCAAGGGAACACCACCTTGAAGCAACTAGAATTCACTTCTAGCCAAGAGAAAGCTCTCAAGCTCAGTGTTTGCCAAAAGATCAGCTCATAATGATCCTCTCAAAGCCATCGATGCCTTCTTAAATAAGGCTCTTAACCAACCCTAGTCCAAACCGCCATAAAGGAGAATCTGATTTGTTCTTATTAAAATATTCACCCTAAGGCATCTAAACGGCCCTTATCCTGAGGATCAGATTTTATCTTATTAAAATATTCATTGCCTTCTTCACTAAGGCATCTAAGCCACCCTTATCCAAAGAATCTGATTTTATCTTATTAAAATATTAAAATATTCCATGCCTTCTCCATTAAGGCACTAGACCGCCCTTGACCAAGCTGACTTAGAAAAGAATCTAATTTGATCTTAAATATTAAAATATTTGATGCCTTCTTAAAGTGCCCTAAGAGAGAGAATCTGATTCTGAAACAAATCAAATCCGATTTCAAGTGGGCCGACCAACTAAGGAAGATA
>VDFB02350879.1:0-25787 GCA_007258455.2 Sequoia sempervirens | reverse complement strand
AATGCTCATTGTAATGAGTAGCAACAAGGAAAATGTCCGAAGTGATTTTGAATTGTGAACAATCCACTTCAACATGAGCATTTGTATTATGAATTCTACACCAATTATTCATTGCAAGGTCAACTAAGTTCACTTTTGATGTATACTTTTCATTAGTTGAATTAGGATTATCTAAAGGTGTGGATACTCCCATTTTATTAGGGTGTGTATTCCAAGGTCTAGTTGGCCTAGGAGTATTATACATTCTATTTTGCGAATTTTGATTATTATTCTAAGAATATAAATTTTGATTTTGTAATTGTGTAACTACTATGGTTAATATTTTGAGTTGAGTTGTAATTTCTTTCATGTCTTCCTTTTCTTGAGAAATTTTGACATTTTTATTTTCTTGAGTTTGTGAGAAAAAATAATTTCCATTAGGACGTAGCTCTGTAATAGCTGGACCAGGGTGAGGGACTAAAGCTTGACTATTTCCTAGTTGAAAGAAAGTATTTTGAGGAAATGTCCCATTTTGGACCACTGTAGGATAAGCATTAGGAGCCATAGGATGACCTATAGGGACTCCATTTACATTTGGGGTAGGGTAAATATTCAATCCATTTCTACCATTTGCAGACAATCCATTTATGAGATCTTTCATTTCTAAATTTACACTTACGACTTTAGCATATGTTCTGGTAAAGTAGTGGGAGGATTTTCTCTTTGCTTCACAAAAATAGTAGTCAAAAGATCTAATGTTGTATAATAAACTACAATAGTAGATGAATTATCCACTACATAAGGTGCTTGTAACCTAGAATAAGCCTTTTCAAATCTATCATTAAAAGCGGTTATAGGTTCGCCTTCAAATCTCTTGATTTGAGCGAATTGATGATATAACTGTTACCAATTTTTTGCTACAACTCAATTGGTGGAGCTGATTGAATATTGTTATATTTGAAGGTGAAATAAAGTTATTTCTACATGTGCTTAAGTGTTGTTTGCACTATATTATCATTTATCAAGTGACAAAAATGCAAGTGTTTTAAGGAAGCTGAGTTTCAGGAGTATTTCTCAAATAATTGACAAATCAAATGGAGTACATAACTGAGTATACAAATGATAAAGCATAACATAGTGCTTTCATTTATTTCATCAAGTGATTCACATTACATGTTTTCATTTGATTGCAAGAATACAAATGATGGTACAAATTTTCATTTTAATGCATTTCTTTCAGAATGGAAATGAAAGAAGAAATTAAATATCCACACAACCCATGGTTTTAGCTGGTTCCATTCATTACAAGAAAAGAAATATACAATTGAAAGAGAAAAGAAAATAACATGGGACATATCTGTCATTTCCTGAGTCGATCTTTAGTTGATGCTTCATAGTTTGCTCCAACTTGCTTCCGCTCCTGAATGTACCTACAAAAGATCGAGAAGGGTGTCAATTAAGAGCTCTGGATATGAACTATACTACATGCCATACTAATAGAGATATATTTCAATCCTTCCAAAGCATAGAATCAACTAAAAGAAGGAACATAAACATGAACTAAAAAAGGAAATATCATCATCACATTTTTTTTTTTATGCTAACATCATTTGTTTCCTTGTGCAGGTATAGGAAAAGTCATGTAGTAGATTATCTTTTGAAGACCACGCATGTGGAGAAAAATGCGCTCCCACAAGGGTAGAGCTCGACATGCTACCCCTTTAAGTTACAAGTGGGCTGGGAAGGAAAATACAATTTATCATGCTCTTCTGACCTATCCAACTGAAGGAGTAATCAAATTTATCATGCATTCATAACAATCAAATCAAAGCATGAAGTGAAAATTACAAATGGAAAATAAACATGATGAGCTTGTTTCAGTTGGAATCCATCATGTTTATTCTAGAAAGGTTTGATATTGCTTCCATAGTATTGTTTTGTTGCTTTAAGACTGTTCACATTAAATGATGTTTCATATTTTTCTGTTTTGGAGTAGCAGTGTTCTATCTCATAAACAATGATAGTGAATAGGCATACATAATGCCTTATCAATTAAGCACTAATGAGCAATTAAAACATGGAAGTATTTGCATAGTTTCAGTATTGCTTTATCTCATAGAGTGCTTAAGCTGGAATGCCTATTGTTTTCTAGAGGCATGCAAGTTGTGACATGAAGATAACAAGTATTAGGTGATTCACAAAGTACTCACTAATGGTTGAATGCAAGTATTGCATTAAATCGAGTCAATGTATCAATCTGGAATGTTTTAAGGAAAAAAAATGTAGACAATAGTTTTCATAATGGAGCATAAAAATGCATGAAGACTGCCAAATAGAAGACATTAACCCACCAAGAATACTGAAGGAAAGTACAGGAAGTGTGTGGAGTACAAAGATTCAAAATGTAGACTCTTTACCATGCTTACATTACATGAGCTTTGACCCTACAAGCAATCAATTATATAGTAAAAGATGAGTGGTAATTCTCTTAAAACACCAAGCCTAAAATCTTTTGATCATAGGAAGGTGAGAATAAAGTAAAATCACAGTGGCCATCTTTAGGAATAAAAAGTTTTGACACATGTTTTGCATTTTCCTGAAGGCTTAGCTTGCTATCCCAAGAAAAATACAACTGGAATTTGTAGTATTCTGTTGTTTATCATTCAAAGCTATAAAGTTTCCTCCTTCAGAATCATATGGAGATGTCATATACAGAGCATGAATTACAAAGCCAGGTTAAGAGTTCTTCAATGGCATCAAAGTTAGAATACAAGGGGAGCATCTTTTTACACAGTGCAAAGCTTATAAAAGTTTATGTTTTGATAGAAAGAAGCAAGCATATGGTGTCATGGAGATAAAAACAAAGCTACAAATTTATCACAATTTCCAGCTTACCCACATGGGGTTTTCAAAACAGAAACAAAATGAATGCTTTATTTCAGAATCAAGAGATACCCATGTGAGGGTTTTACAAGAAAATGCAAAGATACATGTAATCCATAATGGGTCGAGCCCATTTATGGAGGGTCAAGCTCTACTTTTCTAGAAATATATTTTCTTCAAAATATCATTTACCCATGTAGGGGTTTTAACAAAGACTACAAAAGAAACTAGGAAATCGTCATGGGTCGAGCTCTAGACAGATTTACATAGTTTTCTTTCTAGTTCCAGAATACCCATATTGGGGTTTGGTTTTAAAATACAGATTTCTTCAAGATACCTAATACCCACATGAGGGTTTGTTTCAGGAATGCAAAATAGATTTAAAATCTATCATGGGTTGAGCCCATAAACATAGTATGATACCCAATTTGTGCATGGATGACCGCAGCCTGGAGGGAGCTCGTGGCTCATAAAAGGTCTATCATTTCATTAGAGGGAGAGAAGCCTTTTTATTTTTCCATCAAATCTAAAAATACCTGAAGCAAACAATAGTTATAGTGTAAGAAATTCTTTGAGGAAATCTAGATTCAAGTCTACATGGCGCGACCTATGTATGGCCATGAATTTATAAATAAAAAAATGATCTTTTGCAGATGTATAAAGATTTTATAAGATTTTGATGTAAAAAGAATGCCAAAAAAAATACAAAAAGAAAATGGAGCTTACCATGCGCGCCATGGAAGAGTAGAAGAGCTACGACCAAGCTGTGAAGATCTTTCAAATACAAAGCTCGACCCCCACAAGAAGACCCACAATCGAGCATTGAAGAATCAAGCAAAACATGCAAGTGCGAGCTCACTCTCATGGCAGCCAGTGAGGAAACACACACAGGAAATACAAATGCATCAGAAACAACATGCTGTGGCTTCAAGGCCAGAAAATGGCTCAGAAACAGAGCATGGAGTTTTAGAAAGACTACAAAAGTTTCAAAATGTTCTTACCATCAAAAGACTATAAGGATTCATCAAGAAGAGTAAGCAAAGGAGCTCAAATCCTGATCAAAACATTGAAACCCTAAGCTGTCATGGTGGCGGCGGCTCAGAGCTATTTTCTTCAAGTCTTCACTCTCAAAAGATGCAAAATGAGTGGAATCCTTTAATTTTGTTCATTAGGGTTTCTCAAACCCTAAGTTGACTTAGGGGTATTTTTTCCTTACATTTTAAAAATATCCATGCTAAGTTAATACCATGGTCGCAGATTACATATATGTTTATGTTCCCCTTCTGCATCGATACCTAAGGCATTTCATTATGCTTTGATTCTATTATATGCCTTGTTTTCATTTTTTTCCTTAGCCTTATTTTTAATTAATTTTATAGAAATCAATTGCAAGGGAAGGATAAAGGAATTTGCCTTAGTTTTATTTTAATTGATATGTAAGACAAATATTGCCCATATTTTTATGATTTTTTAAGAAAATCAATATTGTAAATGGAGAGATAAGTTATTTTGTTTGCAAATTTTTTTCTAAATCTTTAATTGCTAGAAATAAATCAAATTATGAGAGTAGTAAATCTGTAAGTCATTGTAAGGCAAGGATAAAGTGATATTTTATAAATTGCTTTATCTTTTTGCTATTTTTAGCAGATTTGTCATGATCTTTCGTCTTGGTCGAATTTGAATTTCTTGATGGAGAGATAAGGTGTTTTGTTTGTTTTTAAAGAAGATTTGACCTTTTTTGAGGAGCTTTTCAGTATGTACATGCAAAAAGTGTGTTTTTTCCGCTTTTGTGCAAACTTCTTGGGCAATTTTTGATACCTTTCCTGGAGCTTTTTTCTTGAGCTCGAATTAGGGTTTTGGAGATATATCTTGAGGAAAACTTAGTGTTTTCAGAGTTTAGTCTCTAGTTTCTTGCTTTGATACATTTTGGAGAGCCTATAAACTTCTGTACTTAGTTTCAGAATTTGACATACTCCTTCAATTGAAGAAAAGCAACACTCCTATTCCTCAATTTTGTGTCTTTTGTAGTTTTAGTTCAATGTTATATTATGATTTATGTTTGCAAAATCCTTATCATGTCCTAGAATTGTAATTTTAGTGCAGAAAGTTCATAAAATACAAGTTGCATGTTGTGTTTAAACTTAAATCTTCATGCAAATCAATTTTGTGTTGAGTGTTCATGAGGAATTGTAAAATACTGTTGTTTTCTGAAAGTTGTTTTTGGGAAAAAACCAGAGTCATCACTAAGTTATTATCAAGTTCTAAAAATAATTTTTAAGTCATAGTTTCATTGCAGTCATCCTTCTAACTCTTTCCCTCAAAAGAATCATTTAGAGTAGGATCCATCATTCAGAGAACCGGCTCACTCTGGAGATTCTCTTTTCACATAGATCACCCACATCTAAAAAGAGTTTCCATGTTTCAACAGATAGTCTGATTTTTGAAAATTTGACAAAGGGTGCATATCTGATTGTTAACAGTTTTTGGCACACCCGGTGGGACTCTAAAAATCAATTTCAAAGAAGTTTTAATATTTTAAAGTTTTTGTTTGGTGTATGCAACAAGTTATTCAGCCTTTTGGAGGCTCATTTCAATATACCTGGAGACTTTGATTTTTTTTTTTCATGTAGACTTAGTGTAGCCTACACATGAGAAAAGTACAAACTAGATCAAGTTCTACACCTTTTAAATACCGATAGTTGTCCCCACCACGAAGAAGAGGAAGATAACATAGAGGCTGTTTGAAACACCTGCAAGGTCAAAATCAACACCTCTTGTTTTTAGCTCTTTGGTTTAATCACTAGGAATCCCGGTTCCAATATCAAAAGCACCACTAATGGCAGGGCCTAGACAACACCCATTTGCACCTTTTAATGGAGGTAGTCCATTAGACATTGCTCAACATGACAACATCCTAGTTGCAGCCCTTAGAAGCCTACCGTACTTCACTGGGGAGGATCACACAACACCGATTGAGCATATTCGTGATGTGGCCACCTTATGCTCAGTTCACAACATCACACTATAAGGAAAGTCAAGGTGCGAAAACAACTCTCCTAACGTCAAAACCTCAGAGAAGAATGCAGATATACTTTTAATTTTTCAATTACAGTTCAATCAAGATGTACTATGAAGTAGATAGCAGAAACAGAGTATTTGACAATCACACATGAACATCAGATATATGTGGGAAAACCCTTACGGGAGAAAAACCCACCACACCAAGAGAAATCACTTTGGATTACAGTAATAAAGATTACATACAAGTTTTAGACTTATCTTTCTGATGTCTGTATACAATAGCATTCACCATGAAAAATCTTGTACATGAACCTTAAAGTTATAGTCTTTATAGATTAGAATACATTTACTGATCATACAACCACCCAACAATCCGTCAATGCAACCAACCGATCACAATCTGCAATCATAGAGTATAACCATGTTGTTCCATGTCCATCAAGCTTCCTCACAGAACCGTCACAACGAACAATCTTCCAATTGTTAAGATTCGGCTTCTCTTATTGGTCCACGAGACTCCACATAGGATGGTCAAATGGTCAAAAGAGATTCAAGCTTTGTTGGCATCTCGGTGAGACACTAACAGTGTCTCCCCGATGCCCAAAAGCTTCATATCGATGTCGCCAAGAGTTATCATTATCACTAAGATGTTTCATCGAGCTTACAACTTGTATCAGCTTCAGTTTTCCTTTCGGAAAGACTATTGCTCTCACCAAGACATCCCAATGAGCCTTCTTGTGTTACACTGAAGCACCAAATAGTCGGTGAGACCTATCACTTTTTCCAGGACCTCACGCTGAGTCATCAAGGGTTATACCGAAGTCACATGTTATACCAAGCTCCAATCACTAGTCAGCAAGACTTATTAATATTGCTAAGAGGTTTCTCTGAGATCTCCTTATGTCACCCCGAAGCCATCAACAGTCGCTAAGACATATGTCCTTCGCTAAGACTTTACTCTGAGATCTCTAAGTTACATCGAGACCACTGTTCACTAAGAGCTATACCAAAGACTTCTCATCATTGGCAAGACTCACCAAAGTCGCTGGGACTTCTTACAGAAACCACCGTGTTACACTGATGACCAACATTTAAACCTCCGTCGGTGAGACATTTTCACATCGGTAAGACTTCTTACCGATAGACTATAAGATACGTCGAAGACCACAACAAGTAACATACTGTCGGCGAGACTTTAACACATCGCCCAAACTTCTTCCCAAACTAAGCCTTTTGGCCAAGGGTCTCAATGATAAGCGATAGAATGGCCTGTCGGCCAAAGATCTCCATGAGCGGTAAGACGTCACATTGAATGCTTCTTGTCACAGCGATATGATCCTTTAGTGAGACAAAAGCTAGGTCACAACGAATTGTACAAAACATGATGTTCCAAACTGCTAGTCAGCCAGACATAAGAGCTGTCACATCGACTTGACTCCAATGGAGGTTTCAGCCTGTGATGATTGAGGCATATATTTCTAACAATCTCCCACTTGACGAAGATCACATAGGCAACTCTAGAGCACAACATAACTTACTGAAAATCATGGGCACTAAGGCCCATTGAACTGGCACACCACCTGAACTTGTCTGTGCTCACTGGCTTCGTCAATGCATCTGCAACGTTCTCCAGAGTATCAATTTTTTCTAGACTGACCTTTCCATCCTCCACCATATCTCATACAATGTGATACTGTACGTCAATATGTTTCATCCTAGCATGGAAAGTAGGGTTCTTTGCCAGAAAAATTGAACTCTGACTGTCACAGAAAATAGTTATCTCCCCTGCATCAAAACCAATGTTAGAACACAAAAGTTTCAAACAAACTGCTTCTTTACAAGCATGAGTAGTCACATTCAACCTTCGTGAGGCGGACAAAGTGACTACAAACTCTCGCCGCTTGCCTTTCATCCAAAATTTCAATGCACCACCATTCATCATGAAAAATGTATCCACTAGTGGACCTCCTAATCGCCAATGTCCCTTTGCCCAATCGTAATCCACGAGCTCTAATAATGAGAGTCCTCTCAGATTCAACCAAATTCTATGGTAACACAAAGCAAAAATCAAGTGCCCTCTTCAAATATTTGAAAACTCTCTTTACAACATCCCAATGTGTCCTTCCTGTGATTATAAACTCATCTAAGAACTCCCACTACTTGAAATGTCCGCCTTGTACGCATTCATTGCATACATGAGACTACCAACCCATTCAGCATAGGGCACACTAGTCATGTCCTCCATCTTAGTAGGAGATTTTGGACAGTCCTCAATAGATAGCTTCGTTCCTTGCATGACTGGAACAACTAACTGCTTGCAATCATTCATACAAAATCTCTCAAGAACAAATTCGATATACTTACTCTAACTCAGAGCCATAGTTTTCTATTCTTCCCGCCCCTAGTTATCTCCATCCCTAGAATATACCTTTTGTTGCACCAAGATCCTTCATTTCAAACTTAGTGCATAACCGACTTAAGATCAGAAATCATTAGCTTAATATTTCCTATGAACAACATATCATCAACATAGAGAGCAATAATAATAACTCGATCACTTTCAGCTTTATAATATACACAGTGATCAGATTTTGATCTCAAAAATCCAAAGATAATACAAATGTATCAAATTTTTCGTACCACATTCTAGGTGACTGCTTTAACCCATACAAAGACTTCTTTAATTTGCATACCAGTTTTTCTTTACCTTTTTCAACAAAGTGCTCAGGCTGCGACATATAGATTTCTTCTTCAAGATCACCATGAAGAAATGTTGTCTTCACATCCATCTATTTGACCTCTAAGTCATATGTTGCTGCAAGTGACAAAAGAAATCTGATAGATGTCAGCTTTTCTACAGGAGAAAAATATTATTTCCTGCTAATCAATTCTACCTAGAATAACCCTTTTGCAACCAATCTTGCCTTGTACTTTTCTATTAATCGCCATCCGCACTCAATATTTTTCTTTAAATACCCATTTGCAAAGACACGTGTTTTCTACCTTTCAGCAAGGGCACCGACTTGTGGTATCATTCTTTTAATGATGCCATCTCTTCTTCCATGGCTTCTAAATCCAAGAGTCCGGACCGTGACATCCTAAATGCCTTCTTTTTACAAATTTAGGCTCATCGCTAGAAATCAAAGATAGGAACTTGTAGAATCAATGAAAGAGAACCCATACCTATCGTTGTTTTCTTTCTCTGTTGACCTCCCTCATTGGCTATACCGAGGGTCGTTTCTTTTCTTCTTCTAAACTTTCAAAACTGCTTGAGCCTCCCTCGGCCGTACATTTTGAATTTTGAATTCCTCTTTCTCTGGTGTAGGAGGAATTACAACTACTTCCTTATTGTTTTTTGACTTTGTCTCTGACTGCAGATCCAAGGTGGAAGGTTTCAGCTCATGAAAGATTACACTTCTGTTGTATATAACCTTCTCTGTATTAGGATTCCAAAGCTTGTATCCTTTTATGCCAACACTATAGCCAATAAAAATACATTTGACAGCCTTGTTCTCCAATTTAGATCTTTTCACATCCGACACATGCATATGCCTCACAACCAAAGACTCAAATATGTCTAAGAGGGCTACTTACCAGACCACGCTTCCAAAGGTGTTTTATCAACAAGAGTAGAGTTTGGAGAACAATTTAGTAGGTAACATGCAATAGATACAACCTTAGCCTAGAACTTCTTCTCCAAGCTAGCACTACTAAGCATACTTCATGATCTCTTCATCAGTCCTATTGAACCTTTCTCGCAACTCCATTCTCACAGGAGTATAAGGTGTAGTCTTATGTCTTTTAATCCCATGGTCTTTACAAGATCTTTCAAATTAATGTAACGTAAAATTCACCACCATTATCAATCCTTAAGCATTTTATTTTTCTACCGGGCCTGATTTTCAACAAGATTTTTAAATTCTTAAATCTACTCAAAACACTTTTGATTTACTTTTTAGAAAATAAATATACAAATGCTCTTCTTGAATAATCATCAATGAATGACATGTAGTATCTTGACTTAGAAAAGAAGGAACATTCACTAGACCAAATACATCATAATGAATATAATCTAGCAAAACCAAAAGATTTATGAGGATTGAATAAAAGAAACATGGTGTCAAGCTTTCCATATATACAATGCTCACAGACCAAATTCAAGATTACAATCTTCAAGCCCTCAACTGTGTTTTGTTCTTCAAGGTTTTAAACCTTTTTCTCCTATGTGGCCTAGCCTATGATGCCAGAGCATAGTCTTCTCTGTTAGAAGTTTCACTTCCATAGAGTTTACAGAATTAGGGATTTTCCCCTCTTTACCTCCATGAGTAGCTTTCAGTGACTTTCCAGAGACACTGTTACATTGAACAACATGTGCATACAGCTTGTATAGGGTACCAATTCGAGCACCTCTAGCCATTACCATTGAACCTCTAGTCATCTTGCAGCCATTTCTAGAGAATGTGACTTGTACTCCAATATCATTCAGCTTACTGTCAGACAAAAAATTTCAAGCCAGACCTGGTATATGCATAACATCCTTGATCCCATTTACTCTTCCATCAGGGAATTGGATTCAGACTCTTCCACGACCAACAATTTTCAAAGTTGTATCACTTGCCAAGTACACCTTTCCACCATCGTATTCTTCATACTTTGTGAACCAGTCTCTATGAGATGTCATGTGAAAAGATGCACCAGAATCAATCAGCCAGACATCATCTGATGCCTGTGTAGCCAAGGCAACAATAAAGGTGTTGAAACTATAAATTTCTGAGCTTTTTCACATGTTTGCCATAACCTTAAGTTTCCATTGGAATCCTTTTCATAAATGTAGGGGTTTATTTTCATAACATTTTGCTCATATTTTTCCCATGTTGCCCATCGAATCCATTGAGTCACGCATCTTTTTCATTTTGGTGCCTATCGGCGTGAGTTCATTAGGCTCTCCCCGATCCATGTTGTGTCTTCTTCTAGAAAAACGTCTGTATTGCCTATCGGCAAGATGTTTTCATGTCATGGCAACTGAATTTCATTCACTGGCAGTTATCAGCATAACAGTTTCATCATCTCAGCGATGGGAGTGTTCATATCGGCATGATTCAGGATCATTAGTGTAATGCTTCACCGAACACGTCATGTTTCACCGACCCATGTTTGAAAGACACATATCGGCATAGGAGTCATATTCAGGTGAAGGTCATAGCGAAATATGAATGTCTTGTCGAAAGGCATATCAAAGGTTCTATGGGCAAAGGATTGAGGCATCAATATAACGTCACGACGATCTCCACATGTCATATCGACTGTGCACAAGTATTCATTTCGGCCAAATTGATGAGTATCACCGTAAGGTCACAACGAAAACATTTTGTCTCTCCGACTGGCGCATGTGGAAATGTTTCGGCCAAGCTAAAGGTTTTCAATAGGTGGTCTTGGCGATTGAGCATTGTCTTACCGACTGGCGACGAGGAATGTACATCAGTGAGACTAAAGTATATCGGAGTAGTGTCTTGCCGATAAGATGTGAAGGGGGTCATCAGCGACAGGTGGACTCAGTCGGTAAGAAAACCAAAATGTCTTGGCGATCTATGGAGAGGTGGTCTTCGGCGAGAGTTTCAACAAAATTAGGGTGTTTCACCGATAGAGCACATCGGGATAAGTCTCAGCGAATGAGATGAAGGAATGGGTTCGGTGTAACTTTTGGCATCGGTATGAGTCTCTTTGAAGGCTCATTGTCTTGCCGATGAATGGCTTCATCGGTAAGACTTATTTCAGCCGGTAAGAAAACTAAAATGTCTTGGCGAGGTGCCTAGTCTCGCCGATGGAGCACAGGGGGACTTTGTTGGCAGGAGTTTACTATTGTCTCGGCGACTCGAGAGATAAAGGAACTTTCG
The DNA here is from genome assembly GCA_007258455.2 of Sequoia sempervirens. Taxonomy (NCBI): domain Eukaryota; kingdom Viridiplantae; phylum Streptophyta; class Pinopsida; order Cupressales; family Cupressaceae; genus Sequoia; species Sequoia sempervirens. The sequence continues at coordinate 14,010 of VDFB02350879.1, read as the reverse complement.
ATGGAACAAGGTGGATTCTCTATAAGGTCTTCCCAACACCATTAAGTTACAGCGACAATGAGTTAGAACAAGGTGCATTTCGGTGAGAGGCTCCTTGGGTCTCGGCGAATGGAAGGCACAAGAAGTACATATCGGCAAAACGTATTGTAATCTTTGTGATATCTCACCAACCCAGATGAGCTATAACGAATGTGAAGACGAAAGTAAAAGGGAATAAAAGAATACTATATGGCTTCATTGTTACAAACGGAATGCTACAACGACGCGCGGGAGATAAATAAGGTTTTAGGGGTTTTCGATATGATGTCTTCACGACTCAGATGTGTTACGGCGAGGCACAAAAGACCAAAGGGATGATTAGTGATATTGTTTCCTTCGGCATACTGACGGGGATGTTACAGCGAATGATTGATGAAGTCTTATGCACTGTGGCCGACATGAAAATTCCTAATTGCAACTGTTTTTCGATATTGGAATATGAAACGATGTGCCTGTTTGGATACTGATGTATAAATAATCACTCTCAATTGTAAATGAAGTAGTAGGTAAAACAGTAGGATAGAATAGATATAGTTCAGAGGAACACAATGTTCACAAAAAATGAGATTATGTTGCATATGTAAAATCATGGAGATATCAATGGAAGTCTTTTGATGTGTTGCAATTGTTTATGGTATCAGTTGTTGGTCGTGTTTATTGAAAATATTATCGAAGTTGTCTCCAATTGTGATGTTCTCTGATTGTTTGAATTGGTGTAACAAGTTTACCTCCAGTTTGTCAGTACACATTTGTTGTAACTGTGTGATCAATTAATTGGTTCTTTCCAGTAAAGATTAAATCCTCTAAGTTGATCATAGTAATTAGAAGATATCAATTGGATCATTTAAGAAGAACTTCGGTAATTATAATCTTGCATGTTTATACAAGCTATAAACCAAATCATATGCTGAACAACTTGAATTCTTGCCAGAATAGAGTACTTATCTCAGATTTCTCTTGACTCCGCATACCCTATAAGGCACTGGTCTCACCATTCACATCATTCAGTCTCATTCATATTTTTTTACATCTATTAGTTGAGCATATTAGGATTTAGTCTTCATTTTAGTATACAATTTATTCCAAGTTTGATCCATTTTGTCCACTTCCATATTCCATTGTGGATAAATTGTTGTAGGAAGGAAGATCATAGGTTAAGTTTGCTTCATCCGTTATAGGTACACCCGCCTAGGTCTAGCAGCACCTGAAGAGTAGAAGGTTTAATTATTTCAAACCTTGTTCTATTACCCTAAAACGTACCAAGAGATTGGCAACCTCTTGAGGTATCCTTACTCGTTTTGAGCTAGGGAGACAGGATGAAGTACAAATTCCAAGGGGAGCCTCTTAACTCCAAGGTCAACACAGATTGGAAGGAGATCTCATATACAAATTTGGGACACATAGACATCAACGAATTCAAGCAAAGGGTTTGGATCAACCCCACAATAGAAAATTCTAGAAGGATTAGAGGCAGTGGGTTGGGAAAGTCTATCAGTTTCTTGCCTTCCCTCGTTGTTTCCAAGCTTGTAATGGCATGTAGGGAAGTGTATCAAAAAAGCTATAGAACCATTGTAGACAAAGATAGGAATGTGCTAGCTAATTTGACCACCAAATCAATATGAAGGACTTTTCATATCCCTAGCTTTAGAGAGATGGAGGAGGCAACCAAGGAAGATGGCAAGGAGACATGGGATGAAGACCCCCTCAAGTGCAAAAGGCTCATCAATCAATAATGGCTAAAAGAAAATAAGGGAAAAACAAATAAAGTTCCCCAAGAGCTCTTTCGAAGTGACTTATATGAGGATTACCATGACTTGGCAACCTTACTGAGAAGAGTTATGGGATTTCCGACTACAACCTTCTTTCAGGAATGGATGTTATACTTCATGGAAGAGATCCTTCGAGGTGAAGCCAAGTTCTATTGGGCAGGAATAATTAGTAATTGCTTCCATGAGCAATTTGTGGCTATAAAAAAGACCTCCCAATTCTACATGACATCTTACTTGGTATATTCACTAGCTGACTGGATGCAATATAGAGGCTTGTTTAGAGCTCCAAATGAGGAACCAGGTAGGGAATTAAAGGTCTATGAAAGGTACCCCCAGCTCCAATTTAGGAATTTCAAAAGAGACTACTGCAGAGTCAATGACACCTTCATAGGCCATGTTATCAAATTGCTTGGGGGTGACTTCAAAAGGAGGGTATCCCATAGTGATAATGCCTTCCTTTGACAATTTTCCTTCTTGTTCATTTAGTTTCCAAAGTTCACATACATCCAAGCTGAAGGTTTCTTAGAGAAACCATACAAGCTGCCCCGGTACCCAAATGATTGAATAATATTGTTAGAGTTCCCTCAGCAGCTACAACATGCACACACCCTCCTAAGCAACAAACATAAGCTAGGGATTCCCTATCCTCTTTCTTTTGGTCAATGGATGAATGAAATCCACACATCCCAATGTACATACCAATTAGACAAAGAAATCATGGAATGCCACCTAGAGTTCAATGCTGTCTGACTATAGATGGACCCCTACGACAAACTCAGAAAGATGGTCACAGCTGAACACACCCATGTGCATAATGCTGAGGAATTTTGGGCCAACTACAGGAATGAAAAAGAAGTGTGAATGAGGCTCTATGTACGCATGATGGAATAATTTTTCAAGAAGGTCAACTTGTTCCATGTGCTAGACCAAGTGGTGGAGGATGAAAACAAAGTGATTGATCCTTGCTATGGTGTGGTTGCCAATCTACCGCTTCCATTAATTGACTGGAATGAAGAGGAAGCCAATGACCTCGACATTTTGACAAAGCCAATTGAAGTAAGGAATAAAGAGTGGATTGATGGGAAAATAGCCCAATTAAAGTTGCAGGGAGTTACTATGACATATGGTGAGCTCGAGAATGATCCAATAAGCAAAACCGATAGTGGGACAACTACTACCCCATCAAGAGAAACTTCAAAATCCCCTCCAGCCACCAGATCAAGGAAGAGAAAAGAAACAACTGAGCAACAACCCAAGCCTAAGGTGTATGCAAGAAAGGCTTCAAAGGGTGAACCTTTCAAGAAATTGATGAAATCAGGAAATTTCATGGAGATGCCTACCATTCAGGAGGATCCACTCCACGAAGGAGAAGAGCTAGAGGCTGAGCAACCAAAATCTCCACCTGCTGCCTTTGATATTGCCATTGCTGCCCCTCCACCTACTTCTAAGGAAATGGTTGCTACTTCTTCACCTGCGATGGATATCGCAGTCCACCTTGCCTCTACTCCACCCATAGTACAAGTGGTGACCATAGATTATTCCTTTGCTACAACTTCCCTACTCTCTTCTACTTCAATGTCTCCAACGACATCTCTTCCATTGACTACGACAACCATGCCAATGCCCGCTCTCTCATTCCTAGAGGCCTTCGCCCGTCACATGTAAAATATCCCAACAAAGCTCTTCAGGGTGTTTATGAACCTCACGATACAGGCTTCCATAGCACAAATAGTTGTGAATCTCCCCACTCCTCCTCCTCCAATTGAGCCACCGAAAATGAAAGAAATAATGCAAATATTAGAGGAGTTGGAGTGGAAAGAAAGAAAAGCCACAAAAGATATAGAGGAAGAAGTAGATGACTACCATAAGCATCACGAGTATCAACACCTGGTAATCAATAAAGTGGTGCATGAAAGAGAAGAGGAAGAGACACAGTTGTTTGAGGAAGACACTGAGGAGACAGGTGCCAAATATATTGTTGAAACCTTTGACATAGAGCTAGAAGAGGAGTTGGCTCAACAACTTAAGGATGTTGGATAGGAGGTAGAGAGGCAACCTTCTGATGAAGAAAAGGATGCAAATGAGGAAGTGGAGTAGCACATTGAGCCTCCAACTGGGGAACAAGATAAAAGTCCTAAACATGAAAAAGAGATACCTCCTTCTAAGGAGCAAGAAGAAAAGGAAAGGGAAGAATAAGAAGAAGATGAGCCTGAGGAAGAGGCTGAAACTAGGAAAGGCCTAGAAATAGAAGAACATGAAGAACATGGGCATGACCGAGAAGAAGAAGAGAAAGCCTCTAAAGGGGAGGACAACCCCAAGGAGTATGCAGGTATTGGGTCTCTAGGAAAGGAAACTGTATACATTCGGGATTCCAATGAGGAAGAAGGAGAAAAGACCAAGCACGAGACTCTGGGTGGTAAAGCAATGGAAATTGAACATGCCTGTGAAGAGGAAGAGGGTGATCGTGAATCACCAAAAGGAGAGTCTCAGATGTCGAAGTGGCTAGAGAAATAGCTGGAAAAGAAAACCTTGACCTCAAAGGATCCAAGGGAAAGGCTAGAGGCCATCTTGGCTTGAGCCCAAATAAGCACGAAGAGAGAGAAGAAGTCGAAGGTTAGATCTCAGTTGACAATGGATGCATCCGAATCCAGGACCATGCAGATAGCCACTCTAGTTGTGGGAGAAGAAGGGGTGAGCTACAACTTCTCCACCCTCGATTCGGGAACAACAACAAGAGAGAAAAAGATTGACCATCTCCAAGGATTCATTGCTACCATCGTGCAACAAATGCACAAAGATAAGATCTCCAAGGAAGAATTGAAAGCATAGGTGGCTGATTTAATAGTGTACATCCAACAATGGTCATCGATCGAAGAGCTTCCTACCATGTCCTCGACATTGCCTCTATTGTTGTCCAAGGACCACATTGACCAATTGGAGAAAAGAAAGAATTGGACGAAGCCATGAAGGAATAGTTCTAGTAGGTCGTCTACAATGGAAATATGGGCATAAGTTGTACTGTCAAGATAGCCAACAAGTTCTTGGAGTTGCAAAGGATGCTTTTGGGAATAAGGAAATTATACGCTGACTTCCCGAGGCTATACAAGATCACATACCCCAAGATTGAGGCTATTCTCAAAGTACGTGATGGATCCTAGGAGAAGGAGTTTGCTTTGGTGAAAGACAATCATTGGCTCATGGAAACATGGAAACTGGCCCTTGATCATAGGAAGGAAGTATTGGAACAAATTATCCATGAGGTAGAGCTAGAAATTGATTGGATCAAGGAAGTCCAGGCTGCTTGTGAAGAATACATAAGGATGATGATGGACTTTGATGTGGCTTTCGTTGAGTTGGATTCGGAAAAGATAAAGCCCTACTTTCACAAGAAGATGAATAATGGGACTACGAATGCACTAATGCTAGATTTCATGGGTTTTGTTGCTTGAGCCTTCACCCAATCTGAGGAGGTGATAAAGAATGCTCAAAAATATGATAGGGACTAGGATTACCTCACGAACAAATCCAAGAAGTTTAACTTCCAAGTGATCTATTTAGATATATTGGAATGGGATAAGCTCCAGGGATTAATCAAATTTTTTTTGGAATACACCACCTTGAAGAGGAATGAATGGATTCCTGTGATTTATGATGAGTTCCTCACTTTTTAGCTACAACAAAAGGAAATCATCTAGAAGAAAAAAGAGCTATAGTGCTGCCATGTGAAGACAAAATAGGCTAAAAGATAAAATGTAATTTTAAATTGCAATAAATTTGGGGGTAGGTGAAACCCTAGTTTGTAGTGAATCTTGGCTACACAATGCAAATCAATCTTGGCCATTCATTTTTCTTTTTGGACACTATAAATCAAGGGTCTCCTCTCATTTTCAAGGGAGAGTTGAGTTGTTGTAATGACATGCTGCTGAAATTTTAATAGAAGTTCATTGGATTTTGGTGGATTCTTGAGTTTCAATTGCATATTGCATGGTTCTTCTCCTATATTTAGTTATTTTGAATAGATTTACTTTGTTTATTTTGAGTTTTATAAGTTATGAGTTGATTAGTTAATGTTGTTCATTGATATTGAAGAATTTTGTTGTGTGTTGGAAACCTTCCTTGTCCATACTTTTTGTTGTTTATTGATGATAAATAGTTGTGTAATGTTAGTCTGGGCATAAAGAAAAAGTTGCACTAAGTTTCTTTTATTCATGCTTATGGTGAATGAATGGTTGAATATCTATAGTCCTTAGAAGCTTGCACTAGTTTCATGAGACTGTGAAGTAATCTGGTTAAGTGGAACTCAGTTTTAGGAAGGTTTTCCGTAGTAAGGTCCTCCATTGTCATTGTTCATTGCTAGTTTCAGGTCTAGGAACCTCTTCTCTTCCCTACCCTTTATCCTTTTTTTTTAGAAATGACCTAAGCTAAGGTTCATTACACATTGTAAAGCCAAATCTAAAGTTGAAATAGGAGTTCTAGATTGTTGTTTGAACCTACAACAATCGTGCACCGACTTTCCCACCTCAAGAACTCCATTGGATTATCTAATTCTCCTCCAACTTAACTTCCATAAGTCTACCCTATGATTACCAACAAGATCTGTAATGTCCCCTTCTCATCAGTGATCAACTCAGTTACTCATTAGCCTATTCCAGAGGCTCATAGGCTCGTTGAGGTAAAATTAGGGTTTCCTTGCTTGGAGGTTTGAGGCATTTTTTGGGTGTTTACTATTTATAGTAAATACTATTTTTAGCAGTGGTCCTGTTGGTAGTGTTTCAGTGTGTTTCTATTCTTGTTGGAGCAGTTGTTAATTTTGATGCAACTTTCAATATGCAATATTTGTTGGCATGTTTTTAAATACAAGGAAATTAATGTTTTATTTCTTTGTTGACCCCCCCTTGGCCTAGATAAATAACTTTATGGTGTTTTAAAAGAGGGTCTTGAAGGGGTACACCTACATGAAGAAGATTATGGTTTTTTAATTAAGTTTTATGTTGCCTTGGAATGGACGCCTTGGAGAGGAAAATAAAGTGTTCATTTGAAAATTTAAAATATTTCCATGAGAAAAAGGCATCCCTCTTCTTGGAGGAGTTATAGAAGGTGAAGATTCACCTCTCTTTCTATAATAGAGAGATTTTCTCCAGCATTTTGGCATCTCATGTTTATGCTAAAGTTATGCTGTCAAATTTATTACTCAATTTGCACTTCAAGGAATGCTGACCTCCTAGTTCCCATCCAATTTTGTGTTTGCAAGGTAACACCTAGTTGGTTTTAGACTGCTTCTCAAATCAGACTGGCAGACAAAGCTTCAAAGTGGTGAATTTTGATGTGATTTTCAGTTTTCAAGTTGTTGGTTTCTACACAGCTGAAAGTAATTTTTGTTTCCAACTTCTTGTATGATTTTAATCTTGTTCTAGGCATTCAAGAATATCAATTCTAAGGTGATGGCGACCCTCTCTAGTAAATTCCAGATTTTATTTTGAAGTCTTTATTTTATTCTAGCAAAATCACCCTTCTCAAGGGTCGTACCATCTTGAGTGCATTGGGAATTGTGCCATTAAATTAATGAATGACTTTTGAGGTTGTTTCTTCATCATGTCATGGGATCCTATCCTCCAGAGGTTCATTGCACTTCGTTTCATGCCATTTAGAGGTATTTTAGTGAAGCAATGAGCATTTAATTAATTCTTACAGTTGTTGGTTATTCATTTCCAGAATTGCAGATTTATATCAGACTTGTTTCAGTTTGAATTTTTAGTCCTTTCTTCATCAATAATTGTTAATATTTATCATGGAATCATCCAGTATCCTAGTGCTTTGAAATAATTGTATTACTCATGTAATTTGCAGCTTTCATTCTATATTGTAAGACTGTAAACAGTACTATTGTTCCAATCCTTTATTGCTGCAATTATTTCTTATTTCTCACATTAAGTACCCTTGGATGGTTTACCGCCAATGTGGAGAATAAGCTTGTATCTCTCATTGTACCCACTGAAAAAGTGGAGAATTCCCACTCCTAAGTGGATGCCTGCTGCAACAAATGAATTAGATAGTTGAATCTTCATGGTTGGTTATCCGCCTAAGTTTACTTTTCAAATTGTAATAAGTACTCTGCCATATGTTAGCACCTCCCCCTCAATGGGATCTTGAGTGCACATTCTTGGTGTTGATTTTTATCTTCAGTTTCCAGTTTTATTCTATTTTTGTATCAAGTTTGGATCTTAGGGATCCTCTGACCATATGCCCACCCCTCTTCCTTAAGTGGTTTTAGGGTGCAATCTTGGTTAGAGTTGCTTTGATAGTGTTTTGGATTTGGCGCTAACGCTAATCAAGTTGGCCAAGTGTTGGTGATTGTGTAAAACTGTGGCAAACAAAATTGGTTAGCATATTTCAAGATCACATCAAAACAACTGAGACATTCCAAGCAAGTCATGACCTGACACCCAAGAAACCTTGGGGTGGTTTTCAGTAACTTGTTGTTGGAGATTTCCTTTCAAGAGTGGTAGTGCATCTATGCACTGCCTGTGTTAGAAGGTGCTAAAACACACATCAACAGTAAACTTGTGAAGATGAACATTGGAAGGAAGCAATGAAAGAAGAAATTTTGCAGATTTAGAAGAATCAAAATTGGGAATTGGTCCCAAGATCGACAGACAAAAATATCATTGGATCAAAATGGGTATTCATAGATAAGCTGAATAAGAATGGGAAATTTGTCAAAAACAAGTAAGTCTTGCATGTAAAGGCTACTCACAAGTGGAAGGTATAGAGTTTCTAGAGACTTTTTACCTAATAGCAACAATGGAAACTATAAGGATGTTCTGGGCATTAGCTTCTTATAAAGATTTCAAAGTCTATCAAATGGATGTCAAGTTAGCATTTTTGAATGGTGAACTAGATGAAGAGGTCTACATGAAACAACCAGAAGGATTTCAGTTAACAGATCAACCGAATATGGTGTGCTGATTGAAGAAATCTTTATATAGATTGAAGCAAGCTCCTAGAGCCTGGTATGCAAGTCTAGATAAGTATTTGAATTAGTAAGGATTTAACAAATATATTGTTTTTACACTTAGTGCTTATATAGATGTAGATTGGGTTGGAAGTATAGATGAAAAAAATAGTACAAGTGGTGGTGCATTCTTTCTTGGATGTAGATTTGTGGCATGGTTGAGTACGAAGTAAGATTTAGTCTCTTTTTCTACTAATGAAGCTGAGTATATTGCTGCTGCACTTTGTTGTACACAAGTTTTATGGATGAAATAGATATTGAAGGATATCACAGTGCTATATGATGATTCTATTTCTATCTTCTATGATAATACGAGTGCAATTAACATTTCAAAGAATATTGTGATGCAGTTGATAATGAAGCATATATCTATCAGGTATCATTTCTTAAGAGAGGAGGTCATGGAGAATGAAATCAAGTTTGAGTATGTTTTGACAAAGGATTAAATTGTGGATATATTTACAAATGCTCTTCCCAAAGATACTTTTGAGTATCTTTAGGATAAGCTAGGGGTTATTTCCCTTCCTTTTACAAACTAAGATGCATTAGTTGGTGGATTCATGGTTCTATCTTTTTAGACTAATGTTTTTGGTGGCTATCTCTTAGGGGGAGTAGGTAGTTTTTAAGTGTTGTCATTATGAGTATTCTGTTTTCACGTCAAAGGAAGTTTCAATGAACATATATTTTTCCTTTGCCATTGATGTCAAAGGGGGGGAGAGAAAGCATGTGAAAAAAAGAAGAGAGAGAACACGTGAAAAGGAAATAAATCTAATAAGAGAAAGTAGGTAATGAGGAAGATGATCTTCTAAGGGGGAGAAGCAAAAGAAAAATCTTGAGAAGTACTTTTAGAACTAGTATGGTGTCTTTGATGGTTTTTCACATCATGTGTTTCCATCAATGAAAAAGGGGGAGATTGTTGCAAGAATGGAAAGAGGAATGAAAGTGTTGTCATTGATTTCAACCAGTTAGCTGGTTATCTACTACTTGTTGACTGTATATGTTGAGGATGTTGATCCTGTACTTGTGAACTATGTTTTTTTTTGTGTTTTGGCTGAGGTCCAGGAGAATTTTTGTTGGTACGGATTTCTCTTTGATGAAGTCTTATGACTTGTGGTTCTGGAGTTGTGTTGCCCTAGTTCTATTGAAGATGGTTTTGACATTTGGAAGTATTGAGCTTAATTGATCTATGTGTTTTACACTGGTTTTGTTGATCATGTGTCAAACACTATCTTCAAAGTTGATGAATCATGTTGGATCTATTATGGGTCCCAATGAAACATGTGTTTGAGTCGCCCTCATTCTAATTCCACCCTAGGATGTTACCTAATTTGAATTTGAAGTTGGATGGTTGACTTTGTATCTTTTCAAGGTTGGAGATAGTATAAATATAGAATGTGTTAGAAATGAAAATTATACATAAGAAAAGAAGGAAGATAAGTGAAAGATAAGACATGACTTTGATGCTATTCTGAAAGTGTGTGAATTATGTGTGTGGTTGATTAGTGAGAAGCTTAATGATAAGTAGGAGGTATTTTTCCACAAAGATGTCAAATTCATGATATTGCTATCGTGGATTCAACTGTAGTTTCTGAAATAAACTCATTGACTCCATGTTTCATGAGTAGTGGTTCACAAGACCATCTCTCATGATAGTGAATGGTCCAAATTTTAGGCACTCATTGCATCTAGGTGATGCTCAGAGGTGAAGACTGGGTCCATCCCGAGGTCACCCATCCCGGGTGAGATCGCTTCCAGTTTCAAGCTTTTAACCAAGGAGTTTTCCAAGGTTAAGCCCGCTGAGTTGTTACCTCCCATTTGCAAACCTTCAGCAAGTGTTGTGCCCTTAGACCATTCATTGGCAGAGCCCCTTAGCCATCAGCTGATAGGAGGTATTTTTCCATGTCAAATTATGATATTGCTATCAGATTCAACTGGTAGCTCGAAGTCAAACTATTGGATCTACATGTTTCATGAGTAGTGGTCTACAAGAACCCATCTCTCATGATAGCCTAATGGTCCACTTAGCACTCATTGCATCTAGGTGATGCTCATAGAGGTGAAGATCAATCATTCCTGAGGTATCACCCATCCCTAAGACGCTTCCAGCTGCCGCCGGGGCTTTAACCACAAAGTTTTCTCCAAGGTTAAGCCCATGTAGCTTGCAACCCCATTTTCAAAACATTCAACGAGTGTTGTGTCTCATGAACCATTCATTATAGAGCCCCTTTAGCTAATCAATTTATAAGTAGGAGGTATTTTCCAAAACGTGTCAAATTATGATATTGCCATCAGGATTCAACCGTAGAAGTTCGAAATAAACTCTATCAATTCCATGTTTCATGAGAAGGGTTCACAAGAACCCATCTCTCTCATGATAGCTTGGTCGGTCCACTTAATGCTGAGTTTTTGGATGCAGTGAGCAGAAGGAAAACTCTATCATTCATGAAAGTTGATCAGTGATTATGGAGGAATCCTTTGTTGCATTGGGATTTTTGTCTCTTTGTAACAAGTCTTCTTCATCTTCTTTGTATCTTTGTTGTAGTGAGCCCTTCAGATTGTATCCCTATGGACAGTGAGTCCTTATTTCAGACAATGAGTCCTTATTTCAGATAGTGAGCCTTTTTGTAATCAGTTTTGATATTCTCTATAGTGTGAGTTAATCCTCACCGTGGTTTTTCCATCATTGGGTTTTCCATGTAAATCTGGTGTTAGTGTGTTTATGCATTTTCATTTGATGGTTAATCACTTAATTAGCTTATGTGTTAGTTCTGGGAATTGAATTTAAGGTTATAATCTATGACAACTAATTCACCCCTCCTCTCAGTTGTCCTATCCAACAAATTAAATGTGGTCCAAGCCAGGAGATAAGAAAGACCTATTTTTCATCTACACACAATCCTATGTTGGTGCACACAACAATAGCTTGGCGTAAAAACCTCAAAATACCAAGTTGGCCCAACAAACACTTAACCCTCCGAATATTAACTCCAAATCACAAGAAATACTAGAGAGACTAGATACCATCATGCAAATCAATTTACATGAATTATATGAAATTGAAATACATTCACACGCACTTCCTTTACAACTCCATGCTACTCTATGTTGGTACAAACAAACCATCACTGAGCCCAAAAACTCTGGAAAACCCAAAGAACACATGCTTGAGATAGAACATTGAAAAATTGACTTGTAGTACACTTCAACATCTGAAACTTGAAGGAAGAAAATAGATAGAAATTTTGAACTCATCCTCAAAACCATAAGACCACAAAATCAATTGTGGAGAAATGTGGAGCATTTATCTAAACCTTCCTGACTGTGATAGTACATTCTTCACATTGAAAGTCCTAGAAACCTCTACGATAACTTTTATGTTCTAAAATCAAGGTCACACACTGTATGTGTATCTTAATAAATTCTAAACTACAAGGCTACATCTTAAAATGTGGAGGAATGCAGAGCATTTTCCAGAGCATCTTCAGTATAACTTCCTTAGCCATTGATTGTAAGAAAATATTTTATAAATTTTTACATCAATAGTCAAAGAATACAACATTCAAAACATCATTCATCTATTCATAATCAACAAGAAATATAGGAAAATTTTGTATTGCAATCCCATGACATACTTCATCATACTCAACACTTCTTATCAATATACTGATTGCAACATATGTAACCAAAACATACAACCACGTTGCTAACATCAATGACAATATCAACAATAGTCTTCATTTTGTTGACATTAATGACACCTTACCAACCTTGCAACAACCTCCCCCTTTGGCATTGAAGGTAACATTGACCTAATATTCAATTTTCTTCCCTTTGATATCAAGGGGAAAGGTCTAGTTGTCTTCATTTGTTCCTACAAGAAGATATAGGATCTCCATGACTGCACTAACCATAACATCCTACTACTTGCTCCTCTTGAGAGGTAGCCTTCATCAATCCAAGGATAAAAATATGTCTTGAATTGTCCCCCCTAGACAGATGCATCATCTATGCATCTAGTTAGAATGAGGGGAAACAACCCCTAACTTCTGTCTGAGATATTCAAAGGTGTCCATTTTAAAGTGCCTTTGTAAAGATGTTTGCAACCTGTTCTTTTATGGGCACATACTCCAATCTTACTTCTTTCTCTAAAACTTTCACTCCTAAGAAGTGATACCCAATAAATATATGCTTGGTTCTAGAATGCATCACTAGATTATTTGAAATATTAATGACACTTGTATTATCACACACAATAGGAATGGTTTCATTCATACATCACCTTAATATCCTTCAAGTTTTGCTTCATCCACAACACTTGGGTGCAACAAGATGTTGTAGCTATATACTTTACTTTTGTTGTTGATAAGGACATTGAATCCTACTTCTTACTAAACTAATAGACCAACCTGACCCCCAAAAAGAAAGCTCCACCACTGGTGCTTCTATCATCAACACCACTAGCCCAATCAACATGAATATATGTATTCAAAGAAAATTCATTATCTCTTTGATACCACAATCCATAATCTAGAGTGCTCTTTAAATATCTAGAAATTCTCTTGACTGCCTTCACATGAGTTTCTTTTGGATTAACTTGAAACCTTGCAACCAAGAAGAAAACTTGCATAATATCAGGTCTTGATGTTGTTAAGTACAATAGGCCCCCAATCATAGACCTATACAAAGTTTGATCATCCTTATGTGACTCATCATATTTTCTTAAATGACAACCTGTGACCATCAGAGTACTCATTAGTTTGCAATATTCCATGCCAAACTTCTTCATTTCCTTGACATAATTTTCTTGAGAGATAGAAATTCCATCATCTAATTGTGCAATTTGAAGTCCAAGAAATAATGATAGCTCACCTATCATATACATTTCAAACTCCTACATTTCTTCAAAAAACTTCGTACACCTTTCATCATTTTCACCAAAGATTATATGATTAACGTATGCAACAATAATTAGAATCTTCTCATCCTCTATTTTGATGTATAAATTGCTATCTGTGGTACCTTTCTTGAAGCTCTACTAGAGTAGGTATCTATCCAACATTGCATACCAAGCCCTAGGGAGTCGTTTGAGACCATACAATGTCTTTTTAAGTCTACATACATTTTTGGGTCTTTTGGTAGCTGAAATCCATAGGCTTCTCTACGTAAACTTCTTCTAAATCATCATTCAAG